>CACRXP010000394.1:346917-426507 GCA_902702965.1 Spirometra erinaceieuropaei | reverse complement strand
TGGTAGATGTTGCACAAGTCCGCCTCACCATAAACTGCTTCATGTACAAGTAACCGGCGCTGCACGTAATCCGTGAGACACGGGATTGAAGTTGTCATTTGCGATATCTTAAATCAGATGAAGAAGATGCGATGACTGAGACAAGCAGTTCACTGGCCGGACGTTTTGGATCCCCACTCGAACCCGTCATCAAAGACAGTCACAGACTGTCAGTCAGCCATGTGGGGAGGGCGTGGGTGTTCAGTGACAGCGGGCCGAGTAATTATCACGCCAACATCCGACAGGGATGATGAAATCGCGGCCATTAACGACTCGGGTGCTCACTGACAAGCCATCAACGAATCGTGACCCCCCCGCCTTCCAGCGGTGATCGCCAGAACTGTTCGCTATAGTGTGTATGTGGTGCCACGGTAGCTACTTGATAGAAATACTACACTCCTTGTGCCGCCACTACCCTTATCTGTGACTGTCTCCTATTTATGGGTTTGAGTGAGATTCCGAACCGTCAGGACAAGAAATTGCTTGTTCCAGTGATCCGCATCTTCTTCTGAAATGCTACCTGGACCTCGCCTGTTCGCTTCTATCGTCTTACTCGCCTTGCTCTGATTACAACACAATTCCGGGCCAATCAGGGGTGGGTGCGGTGGCTGGCGTGGTGGAAAGAGTGAGTTCTAAGCCCTGCCACACGCATGCACGACATTAATTATGCTCTTGTGCGGACTCAGCGCAGTCCGATAAAGGCGTGGCGGGTGTCAGTCGGACCCTCCCGTTTTCGTCCAGCGCATCTCTAGCCTGGCTCCGAGAGTGCTGTTACGTCGGAACCAAGATGACGACGACAAAAACTGCAAAGCGAATTGGCAGTCGAAGTTTGGACATTCTGATTAAGACCACCATGGACAGCCGTATGCTGTTTCTAAAATATTCATAGCCAGATGCCGGTATGCCCAAGATTTACCACTTACCACAAACCTGGATTTTGTACAAATGTCGACAATATGACGAGTCGGATAAATTAGCAGTGAAATACGAAATAATTTTTAGATAAAAATATAACTTAGGGTTGCATATTTCATTCAGCGTCAGTCAGTATATTTTTGGAGAAAACGACAGAAGCTCTGAAAATTCCATTTATACGGTACAGATGTAAGGGAAAATAGTTAAACTGCAGACATTTTGCATGTTATTTTAGTAAGCAGAATGCAAAAATCTAAAAATGGAACATAAATGCGAAAGGAGTATGGGATTCGCGAAATAATTGCGAAAAACTTTGTTCACCGCATTCCGCTGTGAATATTTCCAAATGGGTTAAATTTGCGCACAAAATAGGATCTGTTGAAATCATGTTAGTAGCATGTTCACAGTCATTTCAGTAATCCGTTAGATTAGGCTTCGGCAGTTCGGGCTGCCTTTGAGCAGGTGAGTATCCAGTTGACTCTGAACACACTCACGGTAGAGGAATAAACAACAAACGCCGGCAGAGAGTTCCAGTGGCGAATGGCCCTCTGTGAGAAAAACGAGGAAAGCTGATTTGTGTGGCACAGTTCCCTTTTAAGCTGGTAATCGTGTCGTCTGAGAGTAGACTTGGGTGCCATTTCAAAAAACGTTTCCCAGTCGACATCCAGATTAAGTCCTCTTAGCAACTGGAACGTCGCTTCGAGGTCACCTCTGTCCTGCCTGTAGTGGAGAGGATAGGGCCTCAAGGCCGTCAGGCGATGCTCGTACGTTCAATTTTTGAAGCCATGTACAGTCTTTGTAGCACGCCGTTGTACACCTTCAAGGATATCTATATACCTCCGAAGCCACGGCCGCCAAGCTTGCACCGCATATTCCAGGCGCGGCTGCAGAAATGTCCCATATACGTTGCCAAAGACATCTGTATTCAAGTGAATAAACGTTCTGCGTATCGCGCTCATGACTGACATTGTCCGAGATGCGACTTTAGAACACTGTGTGGTGACACTTAAATCGTCTTTTATGAATACACCGGGATCTTTTTGCACATCTACGCTTTTAAGTGGTTGATCGCCCAGGAGATACTGTCGTGAGGCTGCATTTGTTCTTCGCCTCGCCAATACTGCCTGCATTACTGCACATTTTCGACGTTGATTTTCATGCACCATTTCTCGCTCCATGCGTGCATATTGTCTATGTCCTCTAGTAGTATCTTGACGTCATCTTCATCTTTTATCACTCTCCAAAGTTTAAGATCGTCTTCAAGGAGCGCTATGTCCGATTTCACTTCCCGTACTAGGTCATTTGCATAAATAATGAACAGAAGCGGCCTAAGAACTGACCCCTGTGGGACTCCGCTTGTAACAGGTGCCCATTCTGAGCAGTAGCCACCCGCAGTGACACTTTGTCGTCGACCGTTTAGGAAATCTTGAATCCAGTTCAGAAGCTATTCTCTTATACTTACTCCCGACAATTTTGGACGAGGCGCTAATGTGGGACGCAATCCAACGCCTTGCTGAAGTCGAAGTAAATGACATCTACTGGATGTCCTTCATCCATGGCCTTTGAACAATGTTCGAGTGATTTAAGCAGGTTTGTGAGGCAGGACCTCTTTTCGCAGAAGCCATGTTGAACTGAACTGATATGACAGCGGAATGTATCGAGTGTTGTAATTGATTTTTTAACTATCTTTTCCATCAGTTTGCAGCAAATGCATGTCAGATTTAGCGGCCGGTAATTGGTGGGATATAGCCGTGATCCTCCCATGTGAATAGGTACGACGCTTGCCAACTTCCATGTGTCAGGTATTTTGCCAGCTTCCAGCGATTTCGGAAGATTATACAGAATGGTTCTGCTAATTCTTCAGATGGCTGACGTAGTAGTACATCTGGGATCTCATCTGGCCCAGGTGACTTGGCCGGATCCAGCTTATATAACGCCGCTAAAAATAACTGCGGTGTAACAAATACTTTGCTTATAGGTGGTTGGTTTGCGAGCTGAAGAAGAGAACAGGACTGGAGGGCTGGTTCCGTGGTATAGACACTTTGAAAAACACTCGTAAAGAAGCTCGGTTTTTTGAAAGCCATCGCTCACAGTTTGGTTATTTTTGTCCTTTAAGGTTACGATATGGTCCCGTTTTTGTTGTATTGCTCTTGACATATGCATAGAATGCATTAGGTTTTTGCTGCGCCTATTCCACGACCTTCAGTTCATAAGAAGCTCGCACTTCTCGGATAAGTCTTTTGCATAAGGTTCGTTGTTGTCTGAATTCCTGAAGTTTTTCTGAGCTCCCAGTTTGTGAGAAGATTTTCCACAACTTGCGTTTTTTTCCGATTTTCTTCTTAACCGATGTTGTCAGCCATTTCGGATTGTTTCCGGTTGGATGTTTCTTGAGTGGACGGTGTCGTTAAATCAAGTCTCCCATAGTTGATTCGAAGGTTGTCCAGCATTCGTTGACATCTCATCGTTATGCTTCCGTCCATAGTGTATGTCCAATCTCTGATTTCATTGCCTCAAAGTTACGCCGCCAGACATTTCTTAACGACTTTGAGCTTCGTTCGGGGACAGTTACGAATGTCGACTCCCACATTAATGTCATGTGATCACAAGAACCTAGGGGTGGGCCTACAGTTACTTCATCTACGCTTTCCTCGTTCTTGGTAAACAGTAGGTCTAAGCAACTAGCTCTCTGACCTTCACGTATCGGAGACACAGCTCGTACACGTTGAAACAGAAATTCATAAAGTGCCATGTCTTAAAGCATTTGGTCGAATCCTTGTCTGCGGTCCTTAACTGCCACAAGGTCCCAGTTAGTCCGCGGAGCATTGAAATCTCCTACAATAATAGTGTTTTGCTTTTGACTGTCCTCGCGGAATCGAGTGATTAACGCTTCATCTTCGTCGGCGGGTTGATTTGGACGCCTATATGCAACGGTGATCAGCAAATGGCATTGCAGCATCTCCAGATCATGCTCATTTACCCATTCTTCAACAGGGTTATATTCGACCGCATTGCTGATATATAGGGCAACTCCGCCACCTCGCCTTTTGGTTTGGTCTTCTCCTAGCACTTGATATCCATCTAATTGTATTTGGGGGTCTGTGGCATATGGGGTGAGCAACGTTTCAGTTAATGCAATAACATAAGGCCATAGTTCGGCCACAATTATTTTAAGTTTGTCGAGTTTGCTCAAGAGGCTTTGTACATTTCTGTAGAAGAACCTAATTTTTTGTGGGTTTTTGCGTCGAATTAGTTGCCCGGCCGTGCGCCCTTCGTCAGTGTGACAGGCGTCATCCACAGCAGGGGTTTTTGTCGTCGAACAATCACTCCGTTCATTATTACTGGTTCCTTCTCTCCTTGTTCTCTCAGGGTCGCCAGCTCCGCCTCCAGCGCCCTCCATTTCGTTCTCTCGTGTACTGAGTAACTGGGTTGAAAAAAGACCTCTATGGCCAGGGATCCCCCCTACTGTTCGTTCAAGTTAAAGATCCCTCTGGAGTTCACCTTTTAAAACTATCTTTAAAAGCCTTGGTTTCATCTCTTGAGCGCTCGCGCTATCTTTACTGTTTAGTCGAAACAGTTTCAGAATCTTAATGGCTTCCTTTTCTTTTATTATGTTACCCAGATATTCCTGCAGGGTCATGATATCATCAGTTATCCAACATCTGGTGTTGTCATTGGTTGATTCACGAAGTCCATTGACGACTATGCATTGTGATTTGTCCACAGAACCTCCATCCGTATAGTTGGTCCGACCGATGATGAGGCTTCCCAATTTGGGCTTCAACGCTATTCGCATGAATATTCATGAGAGTATGTACTTCCATTCCCACTCTGGGTTCATTTTTATTCGGTCTTGTGTCGGTTGACGCTCCCCCCACCTTAGGCTCAGGTGGTGCCCACAATGTCTGGGGATTGCTATCCTCTTTCGTCGGTCTGTCTTTATCATTTTCATGCTCGGCCCTCGGTTTCTTTTCTAGCGAGTCTGACCCCTTCTCCTCCGGATTTTCGCGACCTTTCTCCATAGTCTTTCCCGTCATATTTTTCTCCTTCCTCACTGATTGTAGATGCTTAACGTCACCACTGATAACCGGGGTCTGAAACTGCTTATGCAGGGTGCCTCGCGCTCTACTCCTCGTTATTCTGTGCGCAGATGCTGTTGACATATCCTCTGTTATGAAGGTCCGCTAGATAAAATTCTTCATGTTTCTAACTTCTTCTCCTAGTTGATTTAACTTGGAGGCTAGCGTTTAACAACCGCTGCAGTGGGTTCCTGCATACGGCGGTAGAGCGGGGGTCTGCGCCGCGATCTTGTGGCAGTGTGATCTCGGGTTCGACCCCACAGTGCGCGCCGCCTTGTACTACTTCGGAAATGGGCCATTTTTTGCTACTTTAGTACATCGAACAAAAAATGATCAGGTAAAATTTTTGCCTTATATACGTGAAGGAAAGCCTTTGGCGCCGTTCTGGTTGTCGAGAGTGACTGTATAAGGTGAGCATCTTCGTCTTAAAGAGGATTGTCGAGCAAATACAGAAAGCAGCAGGACTTTATCGAGTACGTTCGAAATATGATGTATTCGACGAGTAAGATTAGAAGAGTAACGCAGCCTATGCGGGAGTTGTTCCAGATGTTTCGATGGAAGCATAATCCGAGTTTCTCGACTCACAAATAGCAGAAATGAGGAATGGCTGAAGTCCGCGCCCGGCGAATCAGCTTTTGTCGCCAAAGAATCGTGACTTCCGAGTAGATAATTCCGAAAAGCAGAAAATACGCAATCCACGCGTGAATTATTTTTGACCGGCATGCTCTCAACACCGAGGTAGAGAGGAAAACTTTCTAGCTCGGAAGACTTAAAATTTCGAACCCCGTTTCATACGACATTGGTGATCATCCAAAGCTTATTCGTTTTTAAAACTGTTGCTCCAGGCTAACTGATCAAACATGGTGCGCCAACAAGGAAGCAGAAATGTTAATTATCCTTCGGAGAATTTGTTAAAGCTCTCCAGTAGCTGGGTGAAAAATATTTGGGTTCTTATCAAAGTAACTGTTGCTGATATAAACATATTCATCGCTCCCTAACTACCAATTTCGAGAATTATAATGTTATACAGCTAAAGGAAGTTTGATTCGAAATGCCTCCTCCTTTCAAAGGTCTTTTGAGCTTCATACTCGAAGCGATTTCCTGGCAGTTAGAATGGTGTCCCTGAAACTGGAACGTTCGATGCATATTTAACCTAAGTGGCGTTTTGTCAGAGTTTATCAGTCATATAGGTTGATATTTAAGAGTCCTGAAATCCAAAAATCATTCGTCCCAAATGCTCGAAGGTATTTATCTGGACTCCTTTTTGACCCCTTTTCTCGTGTGACGAATCTAATCACCCCAACTGATCTTGACCTTGTTTTGAACACTGTCACATGAATTTTGGAATTTCGATATACCGTGACTTTCTCACTTTGCAGAGGCAGTAAAAGGAAACTTTTTAGTCTGTGAGTTCACTAGAGCAACAAAGATTACCTGGCATATCAGGTTCATCCTGAAAAATGTCTTGTATTTAAAGAAGTGTTCCAGCTTTATGTGTCTTTTTTTCTTGTGGTTCAGGACGCGTCTAGTGCTGCCGATACTTTCGACTAGGTAAAATGCATTACATATGCTTCCGCCCACGAGAAAATTGGCTCAGTAGGGTGGTTGAGGATCGGCGCACTAAGTGAGCTTCTTAATTGACCGCGTGTTTTGCTGTGAACGGGATCAGGAGTCCCAAGTACCGAAATTATTCGAGGCACATGACATTGGATGAGCTTGTACGAGTTCCTGGCTATGTCGGTAGTTTTCCGTTTAAACTTAAAGTATGCCCTAAAATCCGAAAATCCACGAGGGAATGCGCAAATAAACATTGATATTAATTAATATACGCACTGATGCACAATTTTGTGCAACTTCCCTTAAACTTTTTTCCGCTGAAAGTAGCCGTCTGTCAGTAAGACCATTGAATCCGCAGGTCTGGCGTATATTAAATTAGTCGTCTCATCCTGAAATCGTTAATCATGCTCTTGAATGTACACATAGTAATTAAAGTCGGAGCAGACACGTTTGACAACGACTTTTTAACCCCCAAACTTGTTCACTAATTTTAGACAAGACCTAGGCACAGCCCACACAGGACGCGCTGGGAAAGAGACGGATAAGGAAACTAAACGAAACGCATGTCTGGATCTTTGTCAATAGGTCTCAGAAAAGGAAATGAACTGTTCGTACAGGCGAACTTCCGCAGTCCGTGGTTAGGGTATTAGATTTTATCAGTTGTAACACGCAGTGAATCGGTTTGCTCGTTTTCAAAGCTCAGGCGACTACCTTCTTAATTCAACAGCCAAAAAGGAACAATCAGTCCTTTTAAGCCATGTTAATAAGGAATATTGCATCATACCCCCAGATGCGTTCTGGCCAAATGTTTGCTGTCGTACGACGCAGCTACAAGAAGCTCGGCTTAGTTCTGGATCTTTTAACAGTCACCAGGCACATGTGACTAACGAATTTTCACTTATGTTAGAACCACTTCGATGTGTTTTACTCCATACTGCACGGTAACCGCAATGAGCAGTTCGCGCTATTCCGCTAGCGCAGACTGCGTCCAAATTACATATTTATAGAACCTCGAGAGCTAGACCTGAAATGTCATGTTCTGGAGGTTTTAACGAAGAGTACGACTATTGTTTTTCCCCACCCCTATTGGCTCGATGTTTTTTTCACGTCTGTGTCTCATCCCTTTGGACTGATGCCCCGACCTATAACATCTTGCTCATTTCTGCTCTGTGATTGTCTTCAACTATGGACTGCTATGCTTACTTCACTGCGATAGTTCCCCTCGCAGCTCCAGGGCGGCGATAAGCGCAGTTCCGGTTGAAATATCCAGATATGCATAGGAAGAGCGGTCTCTCGTAAAACTCTGCATACTTGCATGATAGACCAAATCTGAAGAGTTCTGTTGTCGGTCAGATGTGATTGTGTAGCCCCACCTGATGTAAACAAACCCCAACCACCTGTAACAAGGGACCGGTGGTAATAGAAGTTTTCACAGATGGGGCCGGGGGACGCATAGGCGAAGAGGCCAAGTAGTTGTATGCAAAAGAAAAGCTATTGGGGATGCGCGGTTGTAGTTTGAGTGGTTAAGAAATTGGTGCCCTAACTCCTAACCATAATCCCTTACCCTCTTTTCTTACCCTTATCCCAACTCCAGCAGTATTGTGTTCATCACGTGGGGTTACATAACCTCGTCTTACCCTGCTCTGTGTTCTGTTAATATTCTACAGATATGATACAAGTACTCTGCAGGCCTTGGTATTGTTCGACGTCTTTTGATGCCTGCGTAAGGAGAAGAAATGATGTTTGATGGCATTACCGCAAAAGTCAACACTTACAGCAGAATTTCCTTCGAATCCGTATCTGGGACTACAGTGGCCGATCGTTTTACAAGATTTCAGATACAGAAGTTCTTTCTAACTCATAGCTGAATACAGTTAAGTCTGGTAGGGGACGCTCACCGATCGTTCTTACGGAGCTCACTCGTTCCGTTGTGCCTTACGGGCTCTCTCTCGAGCCCAACCAGCAGCCGCACAGCGGCGCATGATATAGACAGTATGTTATTACCGACAAAAACAAGGGAGACTGGGATGGCCATTTTTAGCTCATTGGCCGTCGTCAGCCAGTCATACCCAACCCCGAAGTGTGGAACACCCGAGGCTCGTACTCGCGACATGTTAGTTAGAAGTCCACGCCTCTAACCGCTGATTCAGGGACTCGTTGTCTCGTCGGGCAACGGGCTCGTGCCCTGCCCCGTTGCCCTGTCTGCTTATAAAACAAACCACTTCAAAATACTCCGAAACTTTTCACGCATTATATCAGTTTCACCTGCATCAATATACAAGATTTGTGCAAATCCCTTTAAGAATCATACCTAACCAGTTATTTAGGAGTCTAGACATTAATTAAAATAGACCACGTTACGAAAAAGCAACTGACGAAAACAGGTTAATTCACATAAACAGCAATAGGAACAGTAGGAAACACAGAACATTTAAGTAGGGATCACATGTTAAGTGAGATTTGAGTAAATAATCATTAATGTCAAATTGGGAGCCAAAAGCCCTTTTGTGTAGCCTGGTGTCAGAATATGTGCAACGCATACCAAACTTTCTACCAGAATAAAACTCCTGCCTACCTAACTGTGACGTTTAAACCTTTGAACGACACACACCGTAAAGCAATGCTAAGTGCTACTGCCCAACATTACAAACAGCAGTTTCAAGCTTTCAAGGAGGCCCGTCTTCGCTGTGCCTATCGAAAAATTCTTAACCGTCCAGTCCGCACGTTTTTGTGACTACTTACGTTACAGCCACTGCACAGTGCAAGTACAAGTTTATGTACTCAAGGAAAGGGAATTAACAAGCTCACTCACCTGTGTCGCAGATTTCCATCGTCTCGCACGGGAGACTGCGAAGTTGCAACTGAACGTTGCTGAAAGAAATGAGAAATACGTTCAATCCACGCATCTCTTTTAACGGTAAAGCCGACCGGCATTTTTATCGGTAGTAGCTGCCGCCGAGAGTAGTGGGCACAACAAATGCAGCAGAGTCGGGCAGCAGAAGCTGAGAAGTGTCGCAATTGGGAGGCACCAAAGGCGTGTCGCTGACGTCGAGAGCTATTTACCTCAGAATCACATCCGCTCGGTATGCGGTTGGAGTTCAGCACAGAGGTCATACAACAGCAGCTGCACCAACAGAAACAATCGTTCTTCATTAGGCCTCCAAACAGGCGACATACAGACGAAAGTACGCAGACAAACGTAAGAGACTGTCTGAAACTGAATGGGTGGAGTTGTGCCTCACTGCTCGGGTGCCTTATTGGGCGGAAACAGGGTGGAGCAGGTGCCGGGACCAATCGGTTTCCACCTCAGAGGACGTAAGGGTTAGGCGGGCGGGAAAGAGATTTCGGACCCAGCCCCTGATTAGTCAGAGCTTTACGCACTCAGCGTTTAAGTGGTTTCCGTCAGGCTCAAACGCGGATTTGCATTTTCTACCGCCAACCCTGCTGGGGTGTGGAAATGAGACGATGGGGTCAGGCCTAGTTTTCAGATTAATATTTTATTAAAGAGGAAGTCCGCATGGACGCACAACTAGTTACGCCCACGTCAGTATGAGTGTGAGCAAAAACGAGTTATTTCAACGCGCCGAAACAGTGGATGACGTAATATAGAGTCATTTCACGGAAACTAAAGCCCAGGACTGAGTTGCATTTGCATTTCTGGCTGAAAAGTGTTCGCTCAAGCATATAAATCGTAATTATAACCATGAGTAGGATGGCTATAACTAATTCTAGGTCGTTCACAGCTAAATCCAGTATGTGCCGGCTGCTATTTTTCCCTACGCCGGCATTTAAGCGAGATGCAGTACGCAAGTGTACAACTAGGAGGGTTACCTCTGATACATTTATCGACATCAATCAGCCTTAATCCTATCTGAGGTTGGAAAGACCCAAGGCTTGAAACAGAGGTCAATTAGCCCTCAACAGTCGCTCTCTAACCGAGTCACGACTCACGCTGCTGTGTTAAATATACTGTCATCAAAAGACCGCAAGTGATCGAAGAATTTCGCTTTAAAATGGACAGCAAAGAATACTCGACAGAAGTCTGCTGTTTCTTTTAACCCTCATTTACTTATACTTCTGCTTTCATCTAAGCTCGCATTCATTGTCTTTCATACTATTTAGGGGACTCTGGTGTGACCTAGAGAATCCCACGCATGTTTTATGAGATCCATCTCAGGGAATTCGCATGAGTATGTAGACAACTGAATACCAGCTGACACTTTAAGTCTATGTTATGGAGGGTGCAAGCAGTGTGGAGCCACGGCCTAAGGCGCTGAACAGGAGACCAAGCCAGCGGCGGAGGCACGCGTGAAGTTAGACGGCCAAACGGCGTGCACTGCAGCGCCGAGCACGTGTGGTGGCTTTGCTCACGCGTGCGGCCCAATCAATGGCTGGTCGAATATTCCAGACATTTCCGCGGCGGGACGATCGCGCACGCGGTGGCCAATCAGCGACCAGCACACCCTGGGCAGGACCGTTCTAGAACGCCCTCTACGGCTGGCACGCCATTGGGCAGAGTGTTCCAGAACGCACAGGGGCCAACGCATCTTTCTGACGATTTGTAACCCCTCGTGTCCGCAAGTTGCCAATAAGGTGCGTGTCCCTGAACCAGCTCTCTTCCCGTTCCACCTTCCTTCTGGGACATAACAACATTCGGAACCAGGCATCGAAATTCACTCTTCCTTTTGAATCGTAAACGAACTCGGTGATCCGTTACTCGATCTGCTTCCTTTTGTTCTCTGTGGATGGCGCGGGTGCCGCAAAATGATATCAGAAGAGCAAATGAAGCATATACTGTTGGCACAACGGGCCAGCTTCATGGCCTTACCCACAGAAATGATGCGAAATTGGGGACCGGCATCCAGAAAGAACAAAATGAAGCAGATCGGGTAACGGATCACCGAGTTCGTTTACGATTCAAAAGGAAGAGTGAATTTCGATGCCTGGTTCCGAATGTTGTTATGTCCCAGAAGGAAGGTAGAACGGGAAGAGAGCTGGTTCAGGGACACGCACCTTATTGGCAACTTGCGGACACGAGGGGTTACAAATCGTCAGAAAGATGCGTTGGCCCCTGTGCGTTCTGGAACACTCTGCCCAATGGCGTGCCAGCCGTAGAGGGCGTTCTAGAACGGTCCTGCCCAGGGTGTGCTGGTCGCTGATTGGCCACCGCGTGCGCGATCGTCCCGCCGCGGAAATGTCTGGAATATTCGACCAGCCATTGATTGGGCCGCACGCGTGAGCAAAGCCACCACACGTGCTCGGCGCTGCAGTGCACGCCGTTTGGCAGACTAACTTCACGCGTGCCTCACGCCGCCGGCTTGGTCCCCTGTTCAGCGCCTTAGGCCGTGGCTCTACGCCGCTTGCACCCTCCATAACAGTCTACAGGATTACAATGGGAACACCTTTCGTCTGGACAATTGCAAAGCCGGTGTAGAATTGAAATATGACAAGTCCAAATGGAAATTTTGTTTGGTCAGAGGGGACCATAGAGCGTTTTTCAACACCAGATATCGTTTGGAGTTTCCCATTCTGGATGCTTTTATTTTACATCTATGAGTGTTCTCTGTGCCATTGGCGAACACAAAGGTACTTGGACAGTGAATCCCAATGAACGCATATACAAACTTCATAGTGCTGAAGTAAGGTTGCTTTTTAACTCGAGTGCACTCAACGTAGCGGAGTCGCGTACTAGTTACAACAACAGCACACTAACCAGCCTCATGCGACATGTGGCGTAGGTAAATCTTGATATAGAAGGATTCTATCCAACTTCCGGGCATTCTTTTGACGTGATTCAAGAGAAATGAGAGACGAGGAGGAGGTAGAACTACCTCTGTGATGGTTGAGGTCAGTTTCAACTCGCAACACTCACAGACTACAAACTGGGCCATGAACATCTGGTTTCGATTGATGATTTACAAAAGTCCTACGTAATGGTAGTAATTAACGGTTCTTCTGCATGTGGAACAACCCAGATGTTGTATTATTTTGAGAAAATAAGGAAAATCAAATATTAGCACCACCTTCTACAGAAGCAGTACGCGAAAAGTTAATAAAGTATTCACGCATTTTAAATTTACTCGTTTGAACAAATTATCGCTTGCATTGTTAAGTTGGCTTGTCGTCAATGGCATCTTAAAACTTGTAAGCTTTCTGGTAAAGTATTATCCAGGATAAGTGTGGGTTACTGTTGACAAATAAATTTGTTTGTCGTGCAGAAGAGGCAGCTGACTACTTTCATTAAACAGTGTATTTAGCAAGCCAGTTCTCCTAGGCACATCTTTAAAACAACTTCCCTAATGTTGTATGCAATTTTTCCTCCAGCCTTTCTGTCTGAATATTTCAGCCCAACAGTTGAGTTGCCTTGAACATTAAGCATTACACAGGTGATTCAGGATACATTTGGATGTTTTATGACCGTTTAAGCCTTCCTAACCTTTTCAAGTCGGCAAATAAAAAGAGGAAAGTGATTCCCCTTTTGAAAACAGTAAAGGGGAGTTCATGTGTTTTAAAATCTGCCGGTCTATTTTTGCATGCTTTCCTGTGTCCGAGGGAGGTGGCTAAGACAACGTGCATACTGCCGCACAAGCAGAGGGCGTAGATTGGGAAGACCGTATTTTTATTTTTCCAACATTGTTTTTAGCTTAGCAGGGCCCTGAAAGAGCTGGTTGCCTATATTATTACAATTAGAAGTGTTACCTTCATAATTTAACCCTATATTTCGTGATATCACTATTGGTTTGTCAAATGGTATGTAGTCGCAAAAGCACCAGCAACTAAATTCTGCTACGGATATTAACCGCATTTAGAACGATGACGGTTGGTGAGAACTTCTAGGTACACTAAAAATAGCTCTCTTAGGCGGTGATTTAAATTTAGGGTTTATGTCCGTGAACTATAAACAACAAATAAGAAGGATACAACGAGGGAAAAACACACGACAAAACACAGCAAATAAAGTAAAAAATTCTATTTACCGTCTAAAAGATGATATTTCAGGACCGCCAGCCTATCGTCTTACGTTAAGAGCGTTTGAGTATATCACAGTATGTCACTGTCTTTATAATGGAGGTTCGGCCTTTCTTCTATACAAAAGCTGAAGTCGTTATCACTAAAGTAGGAAGTTGATTTTGCCCAACAAATGTTTGTCAAATTCAAGTAGTGAAGCATTTTTCACAATTGCATCCTATAGATATGAAGCATCCTTAGCCTTTGATCTGTTTTCTTTGATGATGGCTCCTCTGGGTCTGTTATACGTACTTGAGGTTGTCTCTATGGGTGATTGAGATCTAATCGGAACAACCTGAATTCCTTCAACTCCCGAACAACTATCCAAGTGCCGATGGAATCAGGATAAGACGATTGATTCCTGAGCTTCGCTACGGTCTTGTACTGCCATACTGTTTTATCAAAGTGGAGCCTGTCTGACTCGTGTAGGTGGTAGAGCATTCTTTAAAATTGATATGTTAGATGACGACTGCCTGTTCACGGTGGTCTAATCGATTCTTAATCTGCAGGGCTCAATGAGAAATTGTGCTCTCGGGCCGATGGGCCGCGCTGGCACCCAAGTCAGACGCGGTGCTTTACACGTAACTAATCAGTTTTTAATATAGGGCAATACAAACCGTACCTTCGGTGCAGGTCTCATGCTCACCGTTCCTGGATAGACCGCAGGCATCATTTGGTGGAAGTTCAAACGTAACCGCTCTTTATCGAGTTCTTTTTGGGCCGGCGGATGTTCCCCAATCTCGCTTATTGTATATAACTGAGTATTTAAGCGACTGTATTCCGATTCCTTACATGGTTTCAGTCAAATACCACTAGTGTACAGTCCGTAGCTGTTCATGAACAAAGTCGTGTGTAAGCTAGCATCGGGTTGGTCTATCATAATTTTACCGAATTAAAATCATTCATCCATTTCTACCTTCGTAATATCGATTTATGCTGTACTGTTTGCTCTTGCAAAATACCAGTCGTAAGGTCACTGACCCCAACTCACTTTTTGAGGTCAGTAAACCACTTTTTACGGTTGTCAAAAAACAGTGCTGGTCCTGAATTGATTCGCTAAGTGACAGTCGAATAATTCGCTGGCATTTTATATATTTTGACAGATCCAACACTACGGCTGTCTGTCCCTTGTGTGTCAAAAAGATACAGTGTCTTTATTTAACTCGCGTTATTTGTCAGTCTACAGTTCGGTCGACGATATAACCCTTGTACGGCAGTGAAAAATAAGCAGAAAAGCCATCCGCTGTCTGAGTGACTACATCGTCAGTCACGCCCATACGGAAAGCACAGATTCTAGCGCCGCAAGGAGGCTGCCACAAGTGACAGCCTTGACATAAGTGGGCAGATTTTGTCCTATTTTTCAATCTCTGATGATAAAACTAGGCACAATAGTCAGACTTCCGGAAAGAAATCTGATTTACCCGTAGATCTGGCATTATCCTTCCGTTCCCAAATTATTTGCAAATTTCACTCTTGTGATTGACATATCTTCCGTTTTGGCGCAGTGAAAAAGCTCAAGTTCACATGGCCAATGAGCGTTCATTGTCATCGGTAATGACAGCCAAATTGTCAGGTTATGTGGAAAAACGGAATTTTTTAAATAAATTAAACCATATCTGGTTTTTGGACTTGAAAGGGAAAATAACTGAAATCCTCTCCTATTAACACATGGCAAAAGGGGATTTTCAGGTCCTACGGTTTCTTATATTAAACTCGAGGGAGAGGCCACAACAATTTATTAAGGGCGATTTTCTGACAAAATAGTATTGTCGATGAAGATAAGGGAGACTAGAATGGCCATTTATGACTTATTAGCCGTTGTCAGTCAATCATGTCCAACCCCGAAGTGTGGAACACCTGGGGCTCGTTGTCGCGGCCCGTTAGTCAGAAGTCCACCGCCTCGAACCACTGAGCCGCGGGCTCGTTGATTTGTTAGTTGCGATCGGGAATAGACAATGTTCTGGAAATCGACTCATTCTTTTCGGGAAATATGACGAAAGTAATAAGTGACGCCGAAAGTGAGCCTCTGACGCAAGTAGCGGTTTATGTTTTAGCTAGGTAAAGCTGTCTGAAAAGTTGCACACAAATGTCGGAACGCGTTAACTTCCAAGGATAAGTTTATGTGAATGTTTAATTTCCCATTTATATGGGTAAATGCCGTTTAAAGCTTTTGACAAAGAGCTTGTATGTCAGTGTATGGAATAAAAAGAAAACTAACTGAAAACTTGTACTGATTAAGTCGGCGTGGCCAGAGGCTTTGATGGATAAAGTGCCTACTTGGCAGAAAGAGTGGGAGTTGATACAGCTGAACACATGTCTCATGGCTGATATTTTGCAATTCTGGGAAATATATATTCCGCAGGGTCTTCCCTACTGTGCAGCCAGCGCATTTTTACCATTCTAAAATAATTAATGATGCTCATAATTTAATAAAGAGCTAACATCCAATGTTTTGGACCGTATATGAGTAAACTCATTGGTTCGCCCTCCACCAAAATTTTTATCTCCCAACGTAAGACTCGGTTCATTATCTCCGAGAAAATTAAAGTCTCATAAAAGAACACATGACTTTTCACAAGTTAGCGATATTTGAAATCATGCGGATTGACCTATGGAGGTGACACTTGAAACTTATACCTGTCTACTCATTTATGAACATAGACAGTATAGGCTATGAGCATTCTTGCGAGTTCTCAGTGTGATCAATATTCTTGCAAGTGTATATTGCTTGAATAGTCATCAAAGACATTGCTTTCCCAAACTAGTTTAAAAACAACAGTTTCCTGAAATTTAACTATGCACACTATTGCTACTTACTGAATTCAAGTACCCATTAATGTTCACAGTTACATTCGGGGAAGTGACATCAAAAACGACAGGGCGTGTAAATTCTGGAAGGCCGCCACTTTTTTTACTAATTGTGCTACCTCTCAACTCGAATGAACTTAGGGTTGCGGGAGAACTAAGACCGAGTTTAATAAACAGAGTGTCTGGCATATTTTGATTAACGCGTGTCAAGTCGGTTTATGGAAACATTCAGTAACTAGTCTAGACAATCCCGCATGAAGCTTCAGTGACGTCCAGAAAAACTAAAAGCCACCGACAAAACAAGAGAATTTTATTCCATTGGAGTACTTTCTACGTTATGGTGTCTAGTTCTTCTCAATTATGCTGAACGGTGAAAACACTGTTCGCATAATTGGCAGCCTATCTTGTCTGACGTGTTGACAAAAATCTCTAACGGTAGTAAATGATCAAAACGAGGACTCTAACATATATCAGCCGTCAATCAAACAACACAAGGGGGAAAGATTATAAGATATACTCTGACGGTGGAAAAAAGAAACAAACTGTGGATAAATGAGGTGATAAATAAAAACTGTCAATGACGTGACCCGTGAATGTGATCGGTATTGTGGAGAAGGACTAGATAGTGTCACTAGTCATTTGTTTCAACCACGGAAACCCAGAAACATGAATCAAAGCGTACTAAGGTACGACTTAAAGCGGAATTGCAAACGCTTTTTGTCGCCGTATTCCCCTTTAAGTAGTTGATCGGGTTGGACTGGTTTATAATAACATATACCTAGTATTAGCCAGTACATAAGTAATCATGGTGATTTTTTGTGAATAAGAGTTGTGTGGACAGGGAGATAGTAACCCAGAGAGTATGCTGAAATTTCGCAATAATGAAATTTCGGTGCGGGCGCTGTGTTTAGTGTGCGCTGTACGAGTCAAACTCTTGAGAACGCAGCACTGCCTCGCACGATCTGGGTGGTGGTCATTGGTTGTAATTCATTACCATCTAAGGTTTACCGCGCGTTCATCAGTGAGTGCATCAATGAACTACTTATAAATCTAATCCTAAATGCGCATGTTTTGCTACTGACCCTCTTACGGGGACGAAGTATGCGCCGTTCATCCCCTCTGATAGTATAGATACGCAAGTGCTTGCGACGCCATGAATGGCGGTGGAGTGCGGATTAAGTCCAAAAGAAGTGAGCAACGCTGTGGTTACAGTGGGGGTTACTCGAATCGCCAGCCCGTAAGACCGTAGCTAACGCCTAACCCCATCCCGTGCTGTGGTATACCATCATATGATGACTGCAGTGTTGTAAAAACAGTAACTGTTGTAAATTACCTTATCAAATTAAGTAGCAAAGGAACATACCAATTTCGTGATGGTGAGGGACTATATGCCCACTTTTACCAGTGTCTCGTGTTAAACCTCTGTCTTTTACTTATTAAATTTATTGCGTCTAAAAGATTATGATTATCGAACAGCTAGTTGCAGCCAGTCCAAAATGACTCCTTACGTTTAGTTTTATAATTCGTTTGCCATTAAATGTTTAGTCGCTTATTGGGTGGGATGGTGCTTGTGCTATGTGAATGAAGATGACAGTGATTACTCTGCGGTCAAAGGGTCTGAAAGCGTGTGCTATGCCAATATCAGTAAACCATGGCCCTCACAGCCTGGTATGCGCTGGCAGTTCCCAAACACCTGGTTACCTGCTGGTAGATGTGCTTGCGCTTCCGCTGATTATACACGTGGTGGGTATGACTGTTTAGCCATATTCCTCGTCCTTCCGACCCCCGTTTGGGTGTTGTTGTTGTAGCTGATGAAAAATCATGGTCAAGTGTTTGTTGTGGACCAGATGGTGTGGTGGAACGCCTAGGTGCGGGTCCGGCTGTGCCAGCCACCTGAGCCCTCCCCCGCCTCCGATCTTCTTGACTCTGTCTTGACACCGAGTCAAGATGGGGGAGGAGGAGGGAGTGCGGTAGATGCAGCACAAGTCTACATTCACTGTATGCTAAGTCACGCGCGCGTCACCGTCCCTGCTCTCACCTTGTGGTGAAGCACACGGTGGACATCGTCGGCAACGACGGTCGAACTGTCGATTACTTTGCGATTAAGCTGCAGGGTTCAAACTCTTTATGTTCTCCACTTTTAAAAGTTCTAGTGTGTCAGACGAAATTGCAGTTTTTTGATGACTTCCGAACTTTCCAAATCTAGTAGTGGCAGACTAACTCTGACCATCTAACATCGCAGTAATGTAGATCAGGAACGCAATTAGTCATTTTTTACATCGTAAAATCGCCAAGCATAAATGTTGCGTTTAACTGCTGCCTGTTAGGTGGAAGAGAAAAACAAATCGTCCCCAAGGCCGCTATACGTTCTGTGATACCACTGAAGCTGGTACTGTTTACCCAAAACAGATTTACACATATAAAAACTTCAAGTTTATGAATGGCTAGATGAAATATCTAAATGAACTACACCCTAAATCTGAAGGTGGCTAGTAAATTTTCAAAAGAATGGCTAGTTTACCAAGTTTTATGCCGAACGTCGGTGATCAGTGGACTTGACGCAATCGCAGAATCTTAATTGTTTTTTCCTGACTAAAAGCTATTCAGCCCGAATTTAAAAACCACCTTTTAGGCAGCTCAGTCAAACATCCGATTATTATTACCGTGGAAAAGTCTTTAGAAAGGGTGAATTGGAAAACATTTTTAATACACTGCTTTAAAATCTAGGATTGTTTTTTATGTGCGACAATCCAAATGTACGGTTTGGCCACATATTTCTATAAACGCTACTATTTGGAGACTTAACACATCATTCACTGGGGAGCGAACCCACATCAGTCAGTGGAACGTGTCTTGCGGGTAGCTATTTCGGCAAGGCAGAACTGCAGGACGTGAGCCCAAAATCCCAGAAACCACGAAACAAGTTGATGCTCTTAGTTACTAGAACTGTGTCTGATGCTGTCTGTGATCTGTCTCTTCCAGGAGTTTAATTTTGCCATCATTTTTTGGAGAAATGATAGCGGTGCAAATGAGGTCATGACAAAAGCTGACTTTCTTCTTAGAAACTCTCAAGATAAAAATCTAGTCCCGCTATGCCTCAGTATAGTAAAAGATGAATTACGCATTCTGTTACCCTGGAAACTGAGCTAACGCATCAGAATGGTGCAGAGACGTGAAACATGTGCGCTGAATATTCGGTGCGGGTACTGTGTGGGCTAGTCCATGCACACAGTGTTATAACGTGTTTTGCGACTGTGCTGTTGATAGGATGCATAAGTTGAACCAGGTCAAAAGGTATTTACGCGTGTGATATGCCAGTACCAGCAAATCATGGCCATCACAGCCTGGTATGCGCTGGCAGTTCCCTGACATCTGGTTCCCTGCCGGTTGGCATGGCTGCCCAGTCATCCTC
Source organism: Spirometra erinaceieuropaei (assembly GCA_902702965.1). NCBI lineage: Eukaryota > Metazoa > Platyhelminthes > Cestoda > Diphyllobothriidea > Diphyllobothriidae > Spirometra > Spirometra erinaceieuropaei. The sequence continues at coordinate 406,692 of CACRXP010000394.1, read as the reverse complement.
TTCGCTCTGACCCCTGTTGGGTGTTGTCGTTGTTGGCGAAAGATCATGGTCATTTGCTGTGTGGACCAGAGGGTGTGGTGGCAAGCATAGGTGCGGCTCTGGCCGCGCCAGCCACCTGGGCCCTCCCCCCACCTCCGGTCTTCTTGACTCTGTCTTGACACCAGGTCCAGGTGGGGAGTGGGGAGGAGAGAGTGCGGTAGATACTGTGCAAGTCTGTTATCACCTTAAACTAATTCACGTGCAAGTCACCGGCCCTGCTTCGTCTTGCCCTGGAGCACACGGTGGACATAGTCGAAACCGACGGTCGAACTCTCGCGTCGAACCAACGCCTGTCTTATGAAGTTCCACTAGAAAGGAAAATCCCAAGTTGCATTGAATCACACTGTGTCCTCTCGTTTATATCCTGAAAGGTTGGACCCACATATTAGCGTATCTTCTCTCAAATACAATAAAAACTGTCTATTTATTCGTTCAGTAAAAATGCGTAGGGATGTAAGTTCTGGTTACCTTAAGACTATTTATCCTGAGAGTTGTGAGCCCCACACTAATTCCTGTTCGCTTAAAAAGAGATGTCATATAGAGGGGCTATATTTAACTGAAAGAACAACGTTTATGATAGTCGTATCCAAGGTATTGCATAATCCATGAAACTGTTCATCCACGAAATGATATGTCTAGGTATATGTCTTTAACAAATAATTTTCAACTTTGCCGCTGATGTGGACTTGGTTTTAACTAAAGGCATAATCAAGGACGCGTAATTTTGGATGGCCAACAGTGTAAAGTGCGCAAGAAATAAAAACGGAGTGTACGATTAAGTGAGCGGTGCCTAGATGGCCATTCTTACCCGCTAATAGCAATTCACATCTGAACGGTCACAGAAAAAGACGCAGTTTGCGTGAAACCTGATCACTGTAACGCACAGTTCGCAACAGGTTGCGTATGACTCATATGATGCAAACGCGGATACGCAGGTGAACTGGCGAAAGTTGAAATGGACAAGGCATGAGGTTATATGGAAGCAGATTCTGCCTGGACTTAACGCACGTGCTATGCTATTCTCGTAGAGCGTGGCTGCTCTTAGATAGTATGGGACAAGAGGGAAAATCAGTTAGGTGTGGTAGATGACATCTATAGGTGTGCAATGTATCACAAAACCGAGAAACCGACATACTGACTCGTCCTCAAATCCCGTGTACGTCATGGAGGGCAGCACTTTAAATCTGACCAAATTTAAGACCACGTGACGAAGCCGTTGGTGAGATCTTTGTGACCTCAACGAAACAACGGAAATCCCAGGGTAAGACAGCTGCAAAGATTGCTGGTTCAAGCTTCAAGCGAAGAGATTTCCTGTCAGAAGCGCAGACGTGATCGACGCAAATGTTTGCTTTTATTTTAACTACTCCTTCCAAATTTCATTAGAGGCTCTGCTGTTCACAGGCATATGTGTTCCGCTTCAGAATCCAGTCTTAGGTTTAAAACCAGTCCACGCACCTGGAACCTTTACGTAAAATTTGAACGAACCACACAATGATGCTTAACACTTTCTTTTTTACGCAGCTGAATACAAAAGCCGACAACTAAAGGCGACATGGACTTGTAGAGGATCATGCCGTCTAAACAAGGACCATTTGTGCCTATGAGAACTTTCTGACAAAACGCTCCTTGTCGAGCGATTGATCGCGCAATCTTCCTGTTCTACGAAGGATAAGGTTAAGCGAGGACTGGTATTTTAGCTTCATAATCGGAAGGACTGGACTGTAGGAAAATCCCGGATGCAAATTTTGAAAATGCTGACGGCCCGACACTTTTGTTCCCAGAGGATCATCTTTTAAGAGGCATGCATAACTGGCTAGTTGGGTATTACACCCTATTGGTCGGCAAAAAATATGCTAAAGACCTAAAATGCTCTACGACGGTTCACTACATGCGTGCTTAGAGAAAAAACGCTATCCGGAAGTTTTAAGTAAATACCTCCAGCTGCAAATGAAATTGCTCTTTTGTTATTAACCAGAAGATATGCAAAGGAAAGTAGGTCTATTCGTACGTTGTTTTCTTCGTTAGTAAATGATGTGTCCGCGGCTTTCGGCATTGTGGTGAGAATTTGGTTTGGAGATGGGGTATTGTATGAAAACACGCAAAGGAGTTTTAACTGACACACTGCATACGAAATGAACCCCTTGACAATCACTGACAGACTTAATACTAGGAAGCTAAAATGTACTCATCGCTTTATATATATTGTGAGAAATGTGATCCAGAATAAAATATATCTGCTAATTTAAGAAGAAACGCAAAGGAGGCGCACGCCTGAATAAAATGCCAGAAGTGGATTATCGTAAGGAAAACCGTGCGCAATAACTACACCCACAGAAGATTTCGTCGTTGAAGTGTTGCTCTTGCCTTCTAAATTTCTATTGGTCCGGACAGGTTTATTTCGTAAAATTATGTGAATTCGTGCAGATAGCAACTCTGGCTCAAATTCACGAGACCATTCAAAGTTTTAAATCTCCACTGACGTGTTACGCTCGTTACACGACCATGGGAGTTTGTCAGAGAGAATATTTTACGTGACACATGCATTCTTCATCGCTTTAGAAAAGCCTTATTTCCGAAGGTAGGTTGGGATAAACAGTTTTTATTTCTGATACGGTTCAAGAGGAGGTTACCAAAAAAATTAAGCGTTCATTTTTTGGCAAAATATACTTATTTTAGTTAAAATGCATTGGACGGGACTTCCATTGTGGCTTAAACTAACAGTACAATTTGTAAGCAGTACCTTGTGGATCCCCGATAGTTTGTTCTTGTTCTAAGTCACTGTTATTTAGTCAATTTTCACAATCTACGTATCTTTATTTGACATATGGACGCGAAAAATTTTTAAAATCGTTCGAAAGTATACTTGAACAAAGATATTTGCTACGGCGTTTTCCCGCGGACATAAATGCACCCGCATTGGCTCTTTGATAGTACTGGTGAAATCACAGTACCCCATAATACCTACTCCTTTTTGTATTTTATGAATCAGAGTAGCTATAGACTCCGTTAGTTCAGCATTCATTTTTCTTGATAACCAGCGTTTAATGACACAAATTATTTCAAACTAACGCCCAATTTTAGTCATTTTCAAATTTTGCACCCTAAACAATACCGGCTTGGAAGCTTGGAAAAACTCACAGGTTTTGTCACTGAATTGATGGCATTTAAGGCTTTACACTTCAACAATGACCAATCTGTTTTCTCCTATTTCTCATGGAATATAGTACGATCTTTAACTATTTGCCAGCCCACCAATAACAACCACGTGACATTATGTTGTTATTTTGCATTGTGGGTCAAACACGAAAATATGACCGCCTCCCGAAATAGGGGTTTTTGTGCTAAACTCTAGGGGGTGCATATTCTCGTGTCCAAACTTCGACCCTAACACCAACCCATCTGTAGTAGCCCTACAAAACACCGTCGCGGCACAAACCCAACCTCCCTAACCCTTACAACAGCAGTAATTGTAACCACAACGCTGACCTAAAGTCCAAGTATTCTAGTCCTAACCCTAACATTCGCACTAACCCTGGAATATAACGTACGTCCGCCCGTAGTAGGAGGGTCCACATTTCCGTGCCCAGCCGAACTGTGCTACGCAAAGCGCTCGACGTTACCAAATGCTCCATAAGCTATAATTCAAGCTTCTACCTCGAAGACAATCGAAATATCACCTTTCGTATTGAAATGGGTGGACAAGCGACGAAAGCATTAGCGTTTTTTTCCTGACCCAAGTACCACCCGGTGGAGCGTAGGAGTTCAGCTGTTTCCGTCGAAAAAACAAGCCTATTATTTGTAAATATCATAGCCTTCCGTCTTTGCGCATTTCTACAACAATTTTCGGTCGGATTTGGTTATGTAACCCCACCTGAAGTAAACAAACCCCAGGCACCTCTAATGCGGGATCGGTGGTAATAGGGGTTTTTACAGGTGGGGCCGGGAAACGCACAGGCTACGAGGTCAAGTAATTGTATGTAAAGGAAAGCTATTGAGGATGTGCAGTTGTACTTTGAGTGGTTGAAAAATAGTTGCGCTAACTCTTAACCCTAACCCCTAACTATAACCCCTAAACCCAAGCCCTGACCCCAAAACTAACCCCCAATTATAAAACCCCTGACCAAAATCTCCAGCCCTAACCCCTAACCCTACCGCTTAACCCAAATCCCAACAGTATTGCGTCTATCAGGTGGGGCTACCAAACCACATATTACCCAATTTTTTCGCCTTACACCGACTTTTCATACATTTTTCAAATGTGTTGAGCTATTCTACTGGACATTTACTCGAGAAACAGCAGAAAACATTAGATTACTCACAGATATATCGCCGAGAGATGTTTGCAACCCGCGATGTCGCATGAGAAGCATCTTCATTTGTCCGTCCTGTCATGAAAGGCAAAAAACATAAATCTTTCAAGCTGAACTGTGATCTTCAGTAGATTTTATATCGAACATGTAGAACTCCTCATAGTAAACGCCTGTGCAGACACAGGACTAGAGACTCGAATGTCAGCAAGTCATTTGCTTGCATTACACTCCGTCAGGTGGTAATGGAATAAATATTGAAATTTTCATGTTGTCGACGGAAATGCAGCAACTCCCCAAACTACACTGTCGAAAATAGGAAAATGCACACCACTAATCTTTTAAACGTCGTGTGTCTGCGAAATGTAGGCGGCGACCACATGGTTCTCATGTACTCACAAATAATACGGCCAACCGGAAATTAGCTTTGTCCTATGAGGAGACTTACACTTAACAATTTCTTAAGTTAACTGTCGTCAAAAATGCATGCACAATTAATCAATTATCCTAAATGTTGAAAGTCAAGGAATAGGCTCCCTCCCTCTACCAAAAGGTGAAATCAGTCCCTAAAGCCAGAATACGGCGAAATGCACAAATCTGAGAATGGAAGAAAAAGAATCTGTCGCTACTTAGTATAGTGCTTTAAAACAGAAGTCTCGTTCGGAGGCGAATGTCTAGTCTGTAAAACTGACTGTCACTTTCGATATTACCTGGGGCGGACCGTAATAACTAAACCAAATACTCAGAAGAGAAGAATTAGGGTACCGGAGGGACTTTAGGGAATACATTCCGTCTACGCTTTATGAGTTTACGTTGTAGATTATCCTAAGGCCAATCGCCTCATATTCCCATGGTTAAACGTCAAAACAGAAAGTCCTTCCAATATATCGGTGCATACCTTTACACTATAGCGGGATAACAGAAATATCTTGAAAAAAGTTGAGTGCCTATTATCGAACAAATTATCCTCTTATATGCTTATATGCTCCGTATTAAAGGTGGTTTTTTGCCAAATTCCAATAGCTAGTGGTAAGGTTGAGGTTAGGGTTAAGTTTACGGTTTAGGGTTAGCATAGGGGTCAAGGTTAAGAGTGGGACTATGGTGAGGGTCCGGTTTAAGGTTAAGATTACGGTTGGGAATAGGGTGCCCCCGAATTACAAGCGGTCTCGTGCTAAATTCGAGGCTGGTTAGGGTTAATGTCAGAGTTCGAAAGCGAGAATAGGTACTCCCCTGATATTTGACGTGAAGCGACCTAGCAAGTAAGGTACCAATTCCTATCTCCTACCGGGGGAACTCATGGAAATCTGACATAAATTGCAACGTTTTCTGTTTGCTGGGATCATTTAAAAACAATTCGATGTTAACTAATGTGCACTAAAATCCCTTACTCTTTCATACTGAGAACTGTACTGGTTTTGTTTGACTCCATTTTTAGGCATCTAGGAAAATCACACTAAAAATCACCCTTATCGGTAGTGTTTGGTTTATGCATCGATTTTATTTACCTGTATAAATTCAAGCATATACCCCGGAAAATAGAGGCAAAATCAATTAGTACACTTTTAGGGAATCAGGTTTTCCTCAAAGCGCTTGGCTCATGTTCTTGAAAACACAAACAGCGACGTATGTAGGTTCGGTCAGCTTTAAAGTTACCTACAACGCACTCTGTCTAGAGCAAATTCATTTATCTTTTCACAGTTTTATGGAGCACACTTCCGGCACTTATAATATATTAGGATAAAGACGGACCCCGATGCAAACTTCTTAAGCGCCGCAAATAATTCTGTGATAATTTGACTACTTGGACGACCAAGTATGCGTTCCTGACAGTCTTCCGAATGCCAGCTTTAAAAAACAAAGGACATATTCATTCAACTATAAGGTTGCAAGAAGGCATAATTTTCCGATATGGGAAAGAAAAGTTATTTTCGCATACTCCTTAATAGACTATACTTAAACATATGCCGGTACTAAAAGTCAGTTTAAAAATGTACACTGGTCAAGTATTAACTATTTGCAGGAATTATCGTCTAAATGGCTTGGACGAAACTCAAGTATGAGCTATCGTTTGTCTTGGATGCTGTATTTTTGGATCCGATTGTAGAATGTTCAGTACTACAGCCCCATTCAAACAATCTTTCTTAGCCTAAACGGCAACTTAGATTTAAGGTTTCTTAAGTTTTGACATTTATTTTATGTACATGATTCCTCAAGTCATTAGATGACTTTAAAAATTTTGTCAAGGAAATTGATCTCAGTACGGCAGTCTCTCATTTAAAAATATCCTATCCCAGCTGTCGTGTTAAAACAGGCGCTAAACCGGAACACTGAATGCTCCTAAAAACGTTACGCGGAACATCATTCGTTTCTAAAAGAGACAGTAATTAGGGTTTCAGGAACGTCAGGTTCTACAAAAGAGGACAGATAATTCCGATCAGAGGAGCGGAAGTTCAGTCGTTTGAGTCCCTTGAATCCTAAATGTCAACCTCATTCGATCATCCTTAACCCACTTGTTGGCGTCCATACGCCGATGGCACACTTATAAAAATCAAAGAGATTGTCGTTAAATGTTTTAAGCTCTTCTCAACGACATTTTTCCTAAATTTCGTTTAAGTGGGGAAGAAAAAAACAACAACGTCACGTTCCCAGTATTCTGCTCAAACAAGCAATATATGGCAAAATGGGAGTTCTGTTACGAACGAAAACGACCGGCGAATTCAGATCCACAAGTCTGTTGGAATATCTGCTTCACATCTTCATAAACCTGAGCTTGCCTGATCGCCCATGGAGCGAATTTCGCTCAAGCCTGCCAAAAAATAGTCTTTTATGCCAAGTTGACAAAGCGCCTGAACAGGGGGGTTAGGCTTTGTTGTTAGAAATCGTACGCGGTCAGTTTGTGCATTCCAAAGGCCGTCTGCGATCCTTTGAGCGGTCTGGTCATATCTGTCAGATTACACGAGTATGAGTGGGTGATGGAAAAGGTGGTGGTTCGTTATCACAAGTGGCCACCCATACTCTGTGTACTGCTCATGATTTCAACACTGCTGCTGCCGGCAAGACAGGCCGGAGAATAGCAGGGGCTCGAAGCCCTGACTAGAACTCCCTAGACCACTGGTGTTTGTCCGCCCGCGTAGGAAACCACAGGATCCCATGCCCTGGTAGCCTATATTTTTCGCTAACTGACTGAAGGAAGTTGCACATACTGTCTATTTGCTTTGGTCCTTTTCCAACGATGAACACGTGTACATGCTGAAGAACTCAGACGACAAAACACGTGTTCTGACGACTAGAATCCTTTTTGTCTTAGCCTAGGACAATACTTCCACCGCATTGTTTCCTACACTTATTTACAGCCCAACTACGGATCAGCAAACGTAAAGCAGCACTCACAGAGCGGCTGCTTTCTTCGCCCCTACAACTGACGTCCAAATACCTCGGGTAAGTAAACAAGATTTTTTAGAATTTCTGGTCAAAGGCGAAAAAGTATGGGAACCACAGCTCTAGCTTCATTTTATTACTGCCTTAACTTCTGGAATTAACCCAGTAGAAAAGTTGAAAAGCACGATTCTGGAGGATTTATTAGGTTTTTGCCGATTTGGCTGTTATGCATTACAACTGAAACTTTGGTCTGAGCCTATGGACCTTAAATATACTGATGTACTCCAAGTTCGCAGTTAATTTCTAGGTAAATGAAAAGCAACAATTTGTAGATTGCAGTATCTATCGGAAAGCAGACAGGGAATGCTGGGGAACCCACGGACGAGCCGGATCCCTCGCAGCTGTCATTCAGCGGCAAAATATCGGCGAAACACGCGTGTATACACTTTGGGCTACTACCTGTGTTCTTAGTATGGAATCCCGTTACCTTAAAATGTACCACTAGCTGCCTGTCGGCAGTAAATGAATATTACGCGGTTATCCGCTGTGGCTGATGGATTTCGGCCTAAATATTCATACAGAAAAACTTTGGTCTGAGCCTATAGATCTTAAATATACTGACCGACTCCAAGTTCGCAGTTAATTTCTAAGGAAATTAAAAAGCAACAGACATAAATTGATTCAATTGCTTGCTACACTTCATATATGCAAGCAAGGTTTGCACATGAGAATAATGTCTATTAGGACTTTTCGAGAAAAAAACGAATTTGGCATTGTTCGTAATTTTGACAATTAGTCTTTTTAATGTAGTTAAGAGTACAACAAGTGAAGCCAGCGACGAACGTTTTTCTGAAGTCTTCCAGTAACAATGTTCAAATTTTAACGCAGTTTGTCTCTTTCTTTAAGTAGAATACGTGCAAGAGCCCATTACCAGACCCTTTCTCTAAACTTAATCTTTATAAATGTAAAAATGGCATCATGAGAATACTCTTTAATCTACGTCAAGAGCTATTTTCGGGAACTCCTCAGTAATATGAACACGTATACCAAGGGGTAAAAGGGTTCAGTTTGTATTACTGGTGATGTTCGAATTGCACATAGAGATAAGACCAACAACCTACCTTTCTGCAGCCCTCAACCTCCACACGAAGTCGATCAATCTCCTGAAGTAGTTTTCGGATATAGGCGGCTTTTGGGTCCTAGTCAATATAGGAAAAATTGGGGAAGGGATTGCAATACCTCGTTTCTCATCGGGTAGTTCTTAATCATTTTTATGCACTGGGAAAACCGCAGAACGTTCATCGTCTCCCGAAGACTGGCGCTCGAAGGCGAAATTGCTGAAAACGTGGAGACAAAAGACAAAGTCCGGATTACCAAAGAGGCCGTGCAACGTGTAACAGTAACACAAACAAGCCAAGTGCATGAGCACGTCTTAATAATACTTCCAATTCGGTCTAAAGTTTCTCCTCTCTTCTTCCTCCGCATACCCAAAACGCGAGGGGTCCCACCCCGAAAACGGGTACCCCCGCATTCCTCAGGGAGGCCATGCCTTGTGATCCAATTTCTAAGGTTCCCATTTTAACATAAATTAACGACAACCTTGGGGTCAAGTCCTCATGAAACGACTGTCCATATTATCTGCAGGAAGCGAGATTCTCCGCCAAAGAAGGTCGAAGTATGAACTTTGTGAAGTATTTTTTGTACACTGAATGACTCTTTGCTCCTAACCGAATGGTTTTTCAGAAGTTTTTTTCAAACATATAATATAGAGAGAACGGGGAGAAATCTCAAGTTTGTGGTTTTTCAGTCGTTTAACTCTGCTTAAATGAGTTTGTTTCATTAACATCTGTTCGCACAGCGCTGGCGCGTGCCTCTAATGGGTAACTTGAGGGAGAAGTCCCTGAAAATGGCTTTAAACAACAGGAGTTTTTAAGATGGATCATTATAATTAGGCCGGCATCTGAGTACACACCAATTTTTCAAGAATAATACAGTAGACATCATATGGGCGACCTTTTTGATCCCAAGTCTTCGACTTTTCATGAACAGAACCAGCTTCTTGGATTTCGTGGTTGATTTTTATTGAATATCACTAGTCAAAAGAGGACTCACTGGCGATGACGGTGGTTTTTGAATTCCCTCCCAGAGAGTCACGAAGCAGCCAAGTTAACTTGGAGTCGCGGTAAGGCACATAACCAGTTCGTTGTCGTGAAATGCGACCCTGGGAGGATGTGCTGCTGATAGACGTGAGGGAAATGTCTATTGGGTCCTCTTTTGACAGTTCCGCTGCAGAACAGTAGACATAGACGAGAAGCGGCTGGAACCGTCAATTAATTATGCAAAGTCACGTGAAACACAAAGTTGTCCTTTTTCTTTATACGTACAATGAAAAGCAAAATTCACCTTCATTCGAGGCCATGTTTCAACAATTCTTCACAGTGGAGATGAATACTCTCAAGTTATATTTAACTAAAAGTCTAAAGAGTGCGTTGCACTAGAAACACTGATGCAACGAAACTTCGAATTTCTAGGATGATTTATTTCCTATTTAGAATTCGGAAGATTGTAATAGTAGTAGTAGTAGTAGTAGTAGTAGTAGTAGTAGTAGTAGTAGTAGTAGTAGTAGTAGTAGTAGTAGTAGTAGCTGGAAATGATGAGATGTAACTTTGGGGATGCGAAGGAAGTTTTAGGCCGCATCTTTCTATTCTGTCTTTTTGCGCCGTTTCCAAGAATGGCAGTAAGTGAATATTTTCTCATTAAACGTATCCTGTACACGTTGGTTTTTTCCTTCGAAGAACTTGGAAACACACCAAGCGGACGACAGCAGTCGGCAGTTTTGTGCTAGAGCCAGTAAAGATGAGGGATATCTGTTAATACGCCTTCGGCCAAAACAAACGGCAGAGCGCGGGCGTAAGCACCCCTCGTACTGCAGGTGCCTTTGGGCTAAATTCAAGGTAGGCTCGACGTTATTGTTAGTGTTTACGTTAATGCTAAGAATGTTTAGGACCGGGGGTTAAATTCAGGATATGGCAATATGTAGCCTTCTCTGGAATTTAGCGTAAGGCCACCTGTAATATTTGGGGTATTTATCACCATGTCCACTTAGATATATAACCTACTTAATGCTGCAGTATTGACTAGCATGATGCATCGTTGTGATTTAGCAAATTTTGAAATCGATCAATTGTTTTAAATTAAGCCTTTTTAATTAAGTTGGTATATTTTTATATGTTGGTATTTTATCAAGGACTTATTCTTAACCACTTCCTAAGTGCTACGGGGTTTTTCATAAATTTTCTACATTCGAAAAATCAAAATTCCATTGATTTGATAAATAAGGAAGCAAGTTACTTCTTATGTTGGATTTTTGGAAGACCACGCATCTAGGCTACCAACCGGAAGAAATGGAGATCTCCATCACATAGACTATCAAAAATTCCGGTGTATTTCGAATTTCCAGTTTTGCTTTCTCTTCAGATTTCCAAAAAACTTAGGGGTTTTATACTGAAAAGAAGTCAACTTTCCTTTTGATTCTGCTAACATGGGCATACTTATATGCCTAAGCTATCGTATATGAACAGGATCTGGCACCTACTACGCGCGTGTCAGGCCACATTTGGGGATGACTCAGGTCTCATATCCGTAAGAATGAAATAAAGGTCAGGCTAAAAAGGAGCAATCACAGTCTGATCCAAAATCCTTAGAGAGCTCAGAGTGCCTCCTCAGTCCACAGTTTTTGAAGCCATGAGTCCTAGCGCGTTGCCAGATTTATCATTAGTGAGAAATGCGCTGATATGTCATGAGGATGAATTCCCTGCTGTCGGCCTCATTTTCTTTTCCCCCCTTCATGCACCGGTGACAAGATTGGAAGCAATGGCTCACAGGGCTGAACGGCCCAAGTGGGGAATGCATCCCACGTATATGATATATTCAGCTTCTTACGTACGACGTTTCTCCAGCCATACCGGCATCGGCAAAGTGAGTTGCATGCTTGCTAAAGAAGTGATGCATGGTGAGTGGCTGAGAGTTGTCGCGTACGCACGTGTTCTGAGGTATGGCCGTTCGTGACGTGAGACTTAAGGAACGTAAGTATCTGCTATACCATGATCAGCAAATCATGACCCTTGCAGCCTGGTGTGTGCTGGCAGTTCTCTGGCACCAGGTTCCTTACCAGTGGATACGCTTGCGCTCCCGTCAGGTATACAGGTCGTGTGCGTGACTGCTCAGTCATCCAAGTGTTTTCTGTTGTTGTTGGTAAAAATCCTGACCAATTGTCTTTTGCGGACCAAGGGTATGGTGGTACGCCTAGGTGCAGGCTCGTCCGTGCCAGCCACCTGCGCCCTCCTCCACCTCCGGTCTTCTTGACTTTGTCTTGACACCGGGCCCAGGTGGAGGAGGAGGAGAGAGTGGGGTAGATTCTGCGTAAGTCTGCTATTACTATAAACCAATTCATGAGTTATTCACCATGCCTGCTTCACTTCGCTGCGGAGCACACGGTGGACATTCTGAGACACGCACTGTCTTGTAACATAGGGTGTGTGCGGGTAGGGCGGAATGGTGTTACAATGGCTGGACTGTAGTGTTTTGCTGAAAATTTTCATGGATGCGCTTATGACAAAATAGACCCATTCGGCGACCAAATGTCCTGCACAGGGGAGGCGAAAGTGATGGGTGTATCTTGGTGATCCTGTCATTGGTTAATCGGTTGCAATGTGATGCATTTGCAAGTAACCGATAGGATCGATGTGTGTTGTTTAGTTTCGGCTACAATGAGCGCAGGTCGTTGATCGGGCTTTTGAGTGACAATGAGGATGGATTCATTGCCACGACTTTACTGATGATGACGACTGTCTGGGCGGAAATCGATCAGTTGTGCAGTTTGTCGTGACGGTGCATCCTATTATGTCCGAACAGTCCAATCTGAGCTCTGGCAGTCGGTTGACAGTGCGGCCGTGTTGGCAGGTTTTGGGTGTTTACGGCATTGATCCGCATTATTCGAGATTTACGTGCCTCGCTCTTCATTTCGGCCTTTTTTGTGAAATGGGCCCAAAATATTTTAGTCCATAAGAAAATTTGGGAGTGGCCAAAGATCGTTGTACAGAAACCAGCATGCAATCGCGAGGGGACCGCTTGAGGGCTACACTACATGTCGGCCAATGTTACAACCCGATTTGAGTGTTTCCTATTTGGAGGCACATAATAAATTTAGGTTTCTCTACTACCTGCGCATGTTTATACTTTGTAGCTTTATTGCTACGGCAATCACCTACGTAAAGAAAGTTAAAACGAAATGTCGAAACAGAGAAGAGATAAATTAATATGGCAAGAATTTAGTCTTTTAAAATCACAAGGTGGTAGATAGGGCAGACAAGGATGGCGACAGCTGTCTTTCTAGTTTTCTAGTGATGGTTGGCAGACATGCATTTTAATTAACCGTCACCGCGCCTGTCTCTCCCTAGGATCAGTCCAGACCCCACAAAACCAAAAAATCCTCATCAACCATGTAACATTAGAATATTTGAAGTGACGGAGAAAAAGCTTCAACCTACCCAGTCTTCGTATCACAATGCTCAAGGTACAAAGAGACTTGTTGATACTCTTGGTCTCCGAGAGGTGCCTGGCGCTTCGGTCCAACTGTGCGCGTTCGCTAACAGTAGAAAAAGGAGACAAAGTTTAGTCGGTCAGTCTGTAGACCCAAAACCTGGCATAAGGGCTTGCGGGAGAAAAACTGGGTTTTGTAGAAGATCAGCAGCACAACTTTAATTTTTACAAATATTTTATTAGTTTTTGTATTTTTTTGTGGGAGGTAGGCGTACCAGAAAATGAGTAAAGAATTAAAAAAGAGTAAACTACCCACTATTGCCAATGCCTTGTATGACTCTTGCTTTCATCTGATGTATACATGTGACGCCACGTAGGTGAGTCGAACAATCGTCCCTAACTACTGATTAACTAGTTCACCTAAGTAGTTGGTCCTTTTGAACCTGAAGAGTTTAGTGTAACCCAAAACTTTTCCAACAAACTCGTAAGGTCCTAGGAAGGTTATTCATCTATCAGGTTACGAGACATGCTCGCCTTGGGACTTAAGTTATAGTCCTCGCAGGCGGTCTATAGCGACCAGTAATATACTTGGGAGGGGGGATACCGACAATGACAAGGTAGATTGGGATGACCACTTCTGAGTTATTCGACATCACCAGCCAGTCATACCAAGTTCCAGCTCTAGGCGGCCTGGTATTCGCACCCAGCTTCTGTGATCATAGAGCGATATGCAGTCTACCGCCCAACCCCACATTAGAAATAAGGCACTATATTATAGGGGATTTTCTTATATCAACCTAAAAATTTCCCATTGATATTTCAGATCATTTTCATTATATTATCCTGTTTTCGAAACCAGAGTTAAGTCTTGTACAGTACATCAGACAGGAGACTGGTCAGCAGTAGTGCATGGAAAAGAAAATGGAACACGCACCTTCCTGCCAAGTCTATGAAGCTCAGCCTGCTCTGTATGGTTTTTGGCCCTTCTTCGCTTTGACTTTCCTGAAATTCACACAGCAGAGAAATGTTGAACGTAGATATCAGAATTGACTGGTTCGCTTGGATTTTGCCGTTACTTGCACCTGCTCTGAACGACACCTCGGAAAAATTAATGACCTGTCTGGTAGTGAAGTACGCAGTAGTGACTTATAGTCTTTAAGAAAAATCGCCTTCCAGTGCAATTAGAAAACCGTGTTTATTCATCCATTTATTCTTAGTCGACTCGGCCGCCAGCCATAGACTATGCAACAAAAATGGAACACTCCTCGGTCGTGGTTATGGTAACTAGACCCCTTTCAGGAATCATTGTCCTCCAAGCTGTCGGCTACCGGTGGACAGGAAGCTTTTGGCCGGCAGACCGACATGCCTACGCTGCATAACTGAACTGCTACTTTGTTTCGGCTCTGAAAACCGACCATTTCCTGCAGATGCGCGGTACAAGCCAGTAATTTTTGTCATAAGGGAACTGATTTTGAAGTTTTGGTTTTCTACTGACCCAAAATCTTCTCCAACTGTCTCTGCATATGCGACAGTTCAGCCGTCGCGTCTGAGGATCTCCATCGTGTGCTCCACAGTGAAATGAAACAGAATCGGTGAATTGCTCGAGAATTAGTTTATAACGACGGCAGACTTGCACAGAATCAACCGCACTCTCTCCTTCTCCACCACCTGGGCCCGATGTCAAGACATAGTCAAGAAGATCGGAGGTGAGGGGGGGCGCAAGTGGCTGACACAGGCGAACCCGCATCTAGGCGTACCACCATACTCCCTGGTCCGCAACAGACACTTGGTCAGGATTTTTACCAACAACAAAAATGAGTCAATAAGAGGAGAGGATGACACAAGACATTGGGCAACCATGCGCACAGCTTGTATAACCAGCAGTAGTGCGAGCGCATCCACTGACAGGGAACCAGGTATCAAAGAACTGCCAGCGCACAGCAGGCTGCAAGGGTCATGGTTTGCTGATCATTGTATAACAGACGCGACTTTGCATATGTAAACTAGCATTACCATATCGTTTTTTTTCGAGAAGCCAGTAAAAACTACTTATTAGCTAATGGGTCCCCTTCATTTGAAGGGAAAATTTAACAAAAACTTTTTCATTTATTGATTTGGACAGTATTATATTTGCGAATTGAAAGAGGACAGGTCCCTTCTACGTCGCCGTTCGTAAACCCTCTGTCATACGTTTTCATTCGCGATGCTCGTCGTCGGTTAGTTGCTTCTCATTTTAAACCTGGTCTGTACTGGTTCATTACTTCATCTCCGCCTCAGTGATTGCAGATAGAATGCGTGAGACTGCTCAAAACCCTCTGAGCAGAATTAGCTTTCATGGTAAACCATTCATGATGTTTTTTGCATAATCTATACTCATCATACTGTTGTTTGAATATTTGCTATCCGACCATCCATCACAACAACATAACTGACTTCTTAGAGTACATTTGCTCCCATTTGTCGGGATGGTTCATTTAACTCAACAAGATTTTTCCGAGTTTTGTACTATTTTTGAAATAATTAGGTCAGTGTGTTTTACACTTTACGCCCGTTAAAACAAAAATTTTATAAAATGTTCGTCACACCACCAAATTCATACCTGTTTGATGTAAATTGTAAATACCGAATGACTGCGGCTGCTGGCGACATTTTCATCTGTGGCCGCGGTTGATCTGCAGAATACATAATGAACAATGCAAGCTTATGTCGCAAGATAGATGTCTAATAAAAAACAGTCGGATTTTTATGATTACGTTGGGCTCCCGATTGAGGTCGCGAAGAAGTAGCTATTTTTTCACAATTTTACATGGTAAGGAGATGAACATTTATTATTCTGAATATGAATGCGACAATAGGCCACCAACAGCCACGAAGGCAAGTGGACAGTGTACATCGACAACCTTTGCCGTAGGTTTTGCTGTATGCTGCAATCGAACCTCACGTTTTCGTATCTTCAGTCGGGTTGGCCAAATGCTAAGGGACTTGCAGTGTTCATAATCACCGAGAATTTACATAGAGCTGTACAGTGGCTGGAACTTTTAGTGCCGGTTTGCTTTAAACAGATTTGATTCAAGCGGGAAACCGAGCGGGGAGCCTTAACTCTTTTTCGGCTCCCACGAACGTAGAATTTGGGTTACGAAGCCTTACTTTAAACACTAGCATTCCTAAAACGTCTATACTAGATTTTGTTGATCATGTACCTCAGCTGTGCAAGTTTAGGCTAACCATGGATTTTCTGCCTTCTTTTCCTGATTCTAACAGTTTTTAAAATTAGAAATGAGAGTAATTCCAACTTCATTGCCAATCACTTCGCCCAGCACGCTAATTTCTTTGTGACCCAACGTCACTGTTGCTTTGAGCATTCATTTGATATCGACGAAAAACGTATCCGGCGCTTAAGAAAGCACTGCCCTACTAGGTTTTATCTCCGCACGTGGCCTCCCGAGTTGGGTGGAATGTTGATTAATGTCAATGTTAAAGACAAGAGTGACTACTGCGTAGGCATTTTACAAGATTCGATATCAATCAGTGCACGAAGATATGTAAGAATTTGAATTTACGTCCATTTCGGGAACCTTTGATTAGTGTTGTTAAAGCTGCCTTGCTCCAACTATAAAAACTCTAATAAGCCGTGCCTGACTTTTAGACATTAAGATAGAGATCGTTTTTAATAATTAGACCCAAGTTTGCTGTCCAATTCTAAATACTGACACACACTATCCGTCTGCAGAAGTTCACCAGCCCCTGGAGGTACCAGTTGATTACCTTTCAGCAACTTTGAATTTGTCTCATTAAAACCTTGATGCCCATTTTGCCAACGCACTTTATCTGAAAACAATTTTGAAGAACATTTGTCATCTACCTCAGACAGTTGTCTCTCTTGTAATCTAAATATTAGTACCTCGGATAACGTTCATTGGCAAAGAGAAACTGGCCAGCTAACTCCCTGTGAAGACGGATAATTCATCTTTCGTCTTTGTAAGGACGCGTAAACTCAGTTTTAAGTCGCTTTTTTTCTAATTTCGGCCGGCAAAAAGCCCTACCTAATTCTACAGAGCAATACTTTAAGGTATCCTTCCTAAAGGTATATGACATGCGTGATCGTGGTGCCCATCCGACAGATTGGGCCCTATCACGGTACACATAGTCCTGCTTAAATGCCTATAAAAAGGAGCTCGAAGGAAGTCAGGCCGTCTTATTACCTAATGCTACATTTAGGGAAACGATCCTACCATGACGGTGAAAAACATCAAGTAATAATCGTGTACTAATTTCTAACTCATGTTCATGGTAAAAGCTTGTTTTATGAATATAGAAATACCTTGAGTCAATACCCCGTTCAAGAAGGCTTTGGAAGTCTTCGAAGCTTTCGACCTTGTGTTTGCTCAGATCTGCAATAAAAACAGAAGCAAAGACAGATAACCAATAGAGAAAGACGTACATGGAGGAAGGAAACATCTCGGATCAGTGAGTCGTTAGATGGAGATTGGAGCACGAACACGAACATATACTTTTTAAAAGAGGTCATTTTAAAATCGATCTTTGAAAGGAGGAGGTGTAAAACGAGTATTTCTGCAGGAGAGCACTCTTTAACTCCCTCAAGCAGTTCGAAATATGCAAAGTCCTCTAACGCTATATATACTCCAATAAGAACGCTACAGGGTTTTACAAAACACTCATATGGCATTAACAATTTTACTCCTATTCTTTTATCTACGTTTATGCATAAGAGTATTTTAAGGCGTCAACTAAACCTTTTATCTAAACTTAATGATTGTGCAAACTGTTAGTCAACGTGGCTTATTCGTCACTTTGTAAAGCCCACATTTCCCGTTTTTTCGCTTACTTTGGTGGAAAATTTGCGAATAGTTTTGAATTTCGTTTAAAGCGCCAGGTTTGTAAATAGTGGCCCAATCATGGAAAAATTTGTTAAATGGAGAGCTAGAAAGCGTTCTTAAACCGAAGTTCGATTCAGAAGCCATATCGTAGCTCTGGAGAAAGTAGCAGTTTCTGCATTTTGGAATGTCCTATCCATTGGAGCTAAACCTCGGACGATTTCGCTTTCGAGTAGGCGTGGGACTGAGTTCAAGCCCTGTATGTGTGAAAGCCACATTCGCTTTATCTCTCTTGGAATTGTAAGCTTCCCTCCTTGAAAACGCGGCTTCTGTCCTATCCTTTGCAGGGAAAGCGAATGATCGACAAGGTGATGAAAAACATCCCAGGTTGTGCGGGATATTTCATGACATGGATCATGTAACTGTAATAGTTGGAAGCGCAAAGGTGATGTATAGTTCAGTTTTTTTGTAATCTCTCTGCACCCGAAGGACAGTGACGACTATGTCGGTGTGTATGCTATCTGGACGGAGGCCTAACAGTGTCTCGAGAAAGCAGTCTTCTGGCGACCGGTTTGGCCTGTAATAGGAACAAAGATTTTGCCTCTGCTCTTAAAGAAACATCTGCAACCAGGTTAAAAGGCAAGCAGACACGTGATAGAAGATGAATGCAGTACACGTTACCTAGTCATACAAACCGGGAGCTTTATTTCCGGTGATTTTTGTGAAATTTTCCGAGCTCAACGTTTCACATTCGAAGCATCGCACTTTATGAACAAGTTTTTTTTTATTTGAAACTGAAGTTGTCTCTGAATTTATTTATTTGTTTCCTTTTTCCGAAATAATATATGGATTGCAACCGTCAGGACAATGAGGCCGTGGCCCAATGGTTAAGTGCTGGACGTAATAACGCCAGATGACCGAAGAATGGGGGTTCACATTTCAGGTCCACAGGCCTGAGGTACGGTAAGACTGGCTGACCATGGCCAATAAGCCAGAAATGTCCATCCCACTCTCTCTTATCTCTGTCAGCGCGCCTCTTCCACATATATGCATATATCAAAGGGGAGACGACAGAGTCTGGGGGGGTAGACTGATACAGAAATGTTTTGGGCTTGTTTGACTTCATTCAGCCAATCATAACCATGGCCACCATTTGGGACCGAAAGCACAAACATGCGCACAGACACACCTGGCGCGATTGGTTCACCACTTGCGTCTACCAAATGAGTCATAAGCACTTCATCTAACCGAAGTTCATCAGTGCCTCGCCATCTGCTATTCTCTGTCATTTCAAATCTGGTAGCTATTCACTCAGAGATAAGCGCACACCGATCAACTGGCTTCTCGGAGCAAGCAAGCTACGTGTGGGTGATAGGGGTCACAAACAGGCAACTCCCCTACCAGGCCAAAGTCGGCCAAGCACTTATGCACTTTTGTTCGATGAAGTGCTTATGATCTACCTGGTAGATCCAAGTAATGGACCAGCTGCGGAAGACGTGTAAACGCATGTTGGTGTTCCTGCTCCCAGCTGGTCGCCAGGGCTATGGTCGGCTGAATTAAGGCAAAAAAGCCCGAAACAGTTCTGTGTCCATCTACCCCTAGATTCTGCCGTCTCCTCTCTGCTATCATAGCTTGGCCGACTTCGGCCTGATAGGGGGTTGCCTGTTCGTGACCCCTACTACCCATACGAGTATATGGCTATATATTACCAGCGTTGAGGAAGAGGGCAGTTCTCATGAGGACGGTTGTTTTCCCCCTCCCCTCACCATGCTCTAACTCCGGCCGCGTTGAGTGGATTAACAGAAGTGGCAGGGCAATTAGCGCCTGCTGGCTGTAACTGCTGTGGCCTGCACCCGCATTATGCCTCCTTCTCCTCCGCGGTTTCGTTTATAAAGACACGCACGTAGGACTCGGCGCGGCGTGGGAGGGCCACACAAGGCTCACAGGATGTTGGACCCAAGTGCGAGGCCTAGAGTGCTTCTCTGGCATGTAAAAGTGTGTCCGGAGACTGCGAAATGTTCCGTCACCAGAGATCAGTCTCTCCTGTTGAGTAAACTGCTTGCGACCACCGATGGCTATTCTTTATGCATTTGTTCTGTGGACATTACCGCAGGCCCGGATGTATCTGTCGCCTTTGGTAGCAAAGTCCTGCATGTCCTCCGGTAAAACTTTTACTAGACCGACACGATGCTGGGCCGAATGAACGGCCGAGCTTCCAGGGAAACACTCGGAACCTATCAAACCATCTGAAATCAACTAGGCAGTGAGTGCACACTCGGTAACTATTAAATGTCGTGGCAACATAACATTCAGTGTTAGAGGAACGCGTGCTTTTAAACCATCAAGTTAAAACTCAAAATAGTGCCACTTACTGCAAGAAACTGGCACGAGAGGATACCAACCTCTGTGCTCCTGCAAATTTCGCACGAGAATCCAGTCAAAGGACAAGCCATGCCTAATATGACTTGTGTGGTGGCAATTTATGGAAACAATAATATACAGTGCGTGACTGATCTCATGAAATTGTGGCTGAAATTCTTAAATGTTTTTTCGACTTTATGCTCGAAGAAGGGGTATATTTAGGTTTCGAAAAAGTTTCCCAATTTCCGAATACTTTTGAGCCTGATCAGCCGTTGCATTGGCGTTTAGCGATTTCAGCCTACAAGATGCATGCTTTCAGCGTAAGGAAAATCACATATTCCTCTACGTCTTTAAAAAGTGCCAAGTAGAGTCCGTAAAATTTTGCGATGGGTGCGGACTATGTTGTACATTTCATGAGAAATATTGACAAGCAGACAGGTACGATGCTGTATAAATGAACATTGCGCGGTTTTAAAAAATATCATAATCAGAAACTTTTTCAAAACCTAAATATACGCTTTCTTCGGGCATTAACTGTGAAAACAGTGTGGTTCTCTACCAAATGAGTATAATAGAGCATATTTTTGTATTTGTATTCTAAAAAATATATTCGTATTTGCAAGACCATCGAAAATCAATGAAAAAAATGCACGCTACTTAAGTATTCATTTTTACCGAGTGCGGCTTCTTTAGGTAGTCGGAAAGAGGTCATTCAAAAGCGGACATCCTGCCGACTTCGAAATATTATGAGATTATGCCGCATGATGATTGATATTACAATCCCACCTAGGTAATCCTTCCTGATCGAAAGCACATTTTAAAATTTCGGCTAACATTTCATGAGATCGGTCACTCACTGTAGTTGTTTCGGTAACTTCGATCAAACGTAACCTGCGCTGAAAGGACGGTTTTTGTCTAGGTGAGTTAAAGTCTCATGTTGTAAACTCAAAATGCGCATCTGCTCTTTACCGGCTGTGGTCAGACGTACTCACCCTAATGGTGACGTAAATTTGCGCAACGTTTAGTGTTCGAGGATTCAGTATATTTTCGAGCTCTTTTATTGGTGCAACAAAGTGCGGTCAGTCGGAGTTAAAGGCCTCGATAGAAACCACACTTGTAGGCATGGGCGTCAGCAATGAGTGAATCTTCTTTCTTGTGGTCGAAAGGGTGTGGGGAGGGTGTCAGAGCGACAGGGACTGAGAGTGAGTCATTGTTTTACAATAAAGAGGCCTACTTTCTACGTAGGGACCGTCCTCTGGGTGTTCGCGAACACGAAGATTTGTGCGACCGGAAGACGTGGTCAGTAGGTCTCGAACTTGCTCGTTGTAAATTTCATAGAAGCTAGTAATCAAAGAGGATAGCGAAAAGTTCTGTTAGTGGCGCTGGACGAAAATGCAAACAAGCACAACAGTCGGAAGTAGCTTGTCGCAAAAAGGAGTTTGATTACACCCACAGCGGAGGGAGTTTCATTATAACTATTTTGGATGCGCGAAGACGTTAGTAAACCTTCTATCATTACACACATTTGAGTGCTAAGCGTTTTATTACAGGAATCAAGTGTACTGTCGCAAATTATCTGAAAGAAACTCTACGGCTTCAGAGCCCATTTATAGTTATCAGCTACATGCTGGGAGGCAACGAAACGTATGCTTTAAGACGGTTTAATAAGAGTTGTATGGCAAATAAAGTCCTACTGGTGCTGCCGAAAGACAATTTAGGCCGCGTTTTGGACTATATTGTATATTACCTACAGTAAATCTAATTCGTAAAAGGTCGGTTTGTAATAGGAAAGCTGATTTTGGCCTCTCCTAAAGGTCTGTCGTTGGCGACATATCGGGACGAAAATTCTGAAAGTACCATTGACTTCTTCTAATAGGTACAGCAGAGCGTCGTGAGAAGAACTTGTTGAATTGAAAAAATTCCTCTGACATTTTTAAATGTCTTGAGTAACAACAGAGGAGACAGTTGTGAAGGATTTCAGGTTCTTATAACGCAAAGTCCAAAGAACGTAAAAAAGGATAGCTTGGGGAACCAGTAGCATTTTATTACTAGTTGTTATCACAAATTACTTGGGGTAAAACTGGGAGGTTTTCTATGAATATTTCAGACAAGGGCGGATGAATTAACGAGGATTTAAAGAAGGCTTAGGCATAACGTTAAAGGAATCTCGACAATCGCGGGATCCACTATTACGTTTACTCCCAATCTCCGCGTCAGTTTAAGATCCACGGCTACTAGAAGCGAGCAGAAACGTAGTAAATCAATGCCTATCCAGCAGGGTTATATTTGCAATAACCAAAGACTACAGGTAGAGTGATTTGTCAGATGGAACAAGTGCAAACATCAGTTGACTTTCATAGCATTCTTGGAAAAGGGTGTAAGTCTTCTCTGTATCTCAGTGCTTATGCTTTAGTTTTAACCATTTCGCATTAGAGTTCCTATATAGGCACTAAGCATCCGTTCCTTAGTTGGGAAAGCCAAATTGTCAGAACTTCTTGTCGCCGAAGTCAACAGACTTCTTTCTCCTCCTTCTCCTATTCCTCTTCCTCCTCCTCCTCCTCCTCCTCCTCCTCCTCCCCCTCCTTCTCCTCCTCCTCCTCCCTATGTCTCTAGTGCGAAGACCGCGATTTATATTCTCTCTCCCCTCACCTAATAAGCGACACTTCGGGTGGAAAGCACTTCAGAGGCCTTAAAATTCAACGAAATGATACAAGACAGAAGACCGACTACTCTTAGGCACTTTTTTGCGGAAAACAAGGTGGACTTCCGGTTACCTAGGGCAAAATGTGTTAGCGCGCGGACGGCGATGGCGTAATATTTTCCAACACATTAGAGTACGACTCGGGTTTCAGTCAACCTAATCGGCTGTTACTGTTGCCCCTGTGCCTGTTCAGTTACGGAACCGAGGGGGGACAACGCGCTCAACAGCGCACGGCGTTGCGGGAAATTACATAACTGTACGCATTGAGATATGTCCTGCAGACAAAGTGCCCTTTTCTCTTGGGCAAAAAAGCGAAGAAAATGGAAAGCAATGCTGAGTTATTTTACGTAGGCCAAAAATGAAAGGCTGTTTTATTCTTCCTAAAGCATGTGAAAGGCCAGTTATCCAATGCATTTGGCGGGAGGCCGTTCGACTTTTGACGGCCCTGAATAAATAAGCGAGCAGCTCAGTGGCGAAGAATCCTCCAAACCATAAATATCGGGATAAACTTAATTTGCTTATCGGTGGGATTTTTTTCGGTTTTATTAAGCATTCCTGGCCTGGTGTTAACGATCGAAGCGGAACTTTAAAAAGTCTGCCAACCCTGATGGAGTTCAGATGTTCCACAATTGTTTATTCTTTAGTCAAATGTTGTAACAAGGAAACTTTCGAAGAAAAATGCTCTCACATTATGTGGATCCATCTGATTGAGCAATTTTTGGCGCAGACCCTACATTCCGCGATCTGACGCTATTTATTTGTCTACGAGCCGATACCTGTTCCCAGAATGCTACAGATTGAGCACGGCGGCACAATAAAAATGAACTGACGACTTCGAAAGAAGAGTTCATGAAAAAAGTGCTTTTTTCTGCAGTATGTCGATATTAAACCATTGTTTTTACTGGCCATTGCCATTGGCTTCGTGGCTGCAAGAAACCCCGGTGACCGTCAAATTATTCTGCTGCCAACTGACTTGCTGACGGAGCCGTTTTTTGGAGGATAAGAAACAGACGCTAGTGAGAGTTTGACTTCCTTGCTCGGCTGGGTGGGTCGTGGGTTTAGCGGGAAAGTTTGTAGTGGGGTCGACTTGTGCAAAACAGTGGCAATCGCTCTTCCGACACAAGTCATAAGCCTTTTGTAAGGATGGGGGGACGTAGCGGTCCTAATGCACCCGTGCTGGGACACTACCGGTTTTTGCAGATTTCAAATAATTCACTTAGAATAAACTATGAAAAACTCGGTGCCTCGGTTGGATTCGAACCCAAGACAACAAGAGGCGGCTTTGGTACAGCCACACTCCAACTACCTGATATAGAAGGCCCCACCGAAGACGCGAGTTTAATCACATTTTGGGTCAAGTTTACCCGCCCAACTTACTGCAACGTCTTGAATCTGCCAAATCTGATACAGTAAGCCGACTGCCCAAGCAGGATTTAACTAGTAATCTATTTAGAATCAACCAGATGACTAGCAGGCTCACGTAAATCGGTGTTTTGGCAGACTTCAAATAATTCACTTTGACCTAACTGTGAAAAACTCGATGGATTCTGGATGTATTACAATGGAAATCTTGTTTGGACAGTCAGTTTATTGTATCAGATTTGGTGGATTCCAGATGCTGCAGTAGGTTGGGCAGGTAAACTTGACCCGAAATGTGATTAAACTCGCGTCTTCGGTGAGGCCTCCTTGCTCAGGTGGTTAGAGTGTTGGCTGTGCTTAAGCCTCCCCTTGCTGTCGTGGGTTCGAATCCCCCCGAGGCACTGAGTTTCTCACAGTTCGGTCAAAGTGAGTCGTCAGAAAGATACGTCTGACATTCAGGGCATGGTTGGTACGACGAACAATAATTCATGGTACTATCGACAATAGCTGGGTACTATGTTCGGTCAGAGGGACATGAAACCTCATGCAGCTGGGCATTTGGTGTGATGGTTGTTCCCTGAGGACCGTATGCATTCAAAGAATGATCCACCGATAGACAACTACAGTAAAGTTCTTAAATTGGCGTTGACTGCTGGTCACTCGCTAGAGCCTTAAACATTGCAAACAAAAGGAAGTTCCAAAGTTTAAAAACCACAATACACTTTACTGACAGATGTCAAACGTACTTTGTGTCAAATAAATTATTTAAATGTATTTAAAATTATGTAAAATACCTTGGACTGTCTGTACATGATTATACACGAGTATTCATCCTTGACAAAGTAATGTTGCTTTTATCTATCAAACTCTATAAAGGGAGGTATTTGATCCCATAAATCTGCTGAAATGTCAAAGCCAGGATGGGTAAAGTTGGCGGCGGAGTATTAGCTACTGGAGAACTAATTTTGGAGAGTCGCGTGTATCAATAGAACACTTCCCATACATAGGGTGTTTTTTTCATGGCACAAATGCATTTGCACTGCTCAAAATATCATTTCTGAATAAATGTCCGGCCTGATTTCCCGCATACTATAAGACTGCAAATGTTCATGATAAAAACTGGCAAAAAGGAGTCTGACAGCATTTGCTCGATAAAAGTTAAGCCGTTGTTGCGAAATATAGTAGAATGAACGTAAAATAAGATAATGGAAGTGTCGTTTAGGCACACGTTTTTGGCTCCTGCATTTCTGAACTTCATTATAACTGTAGATGTTTCTAGAAGGTGCCTTTGCATTTTAGTAAATATTACACGAACATCTTTCCGATGAAAAAATCGGCAGAAAATCAGACCAAAAGAACTATAGCAAGATTTCAAGTTTCTTAATTTTGTCTTTTTGAACATACAGGGTTCATGGGACAAAGTAAAATTTGCAATTTCCGTAAAAGCAAAGTATCAAATTTAGTTACGTGGCGAGTTGAATGTCACGGAACCAGAATATTTAAGGCTTCCGTGCACTTCACGAAAATTTCAGCCAATAAAGTTGGAATGGGTAGTAAATAATTTATGATTCTGCTAGGGCGTCAACTCTAATTGATACGTTGTTGAATGCTTTCCTTTGAGTTCATTTTCTACCCAAGCAAGCGTATTGTTAGAGAGACGAAAAGTTCTCCTGAGTTTACTAGTCGTCCTTTGCTGTTGCCACTAGGAAGGTAGATACCAGTCAAATATATAAGCCAAAGGGAAATGAATCTTTTGAATTCGCCTTTTACGAAATAAAAAGTGGATGGCTGTTTTCCAAGCACCACTTTAAAGATCATCTAGAGCGTTTAGTCATAAGCGGATACCTACGATCGTTTGCTTTTGCTTAATCAGTCTATGCTTAGTTTGGATATAAATACTGAAGAGGCTGTTAAGTTCAGTTTAGCTGTTTATGTTGCTTTCAGAGCAAAAAAGACAACATGAGAGGGAAACAAGATATGACAAAAATTGCACGGCCGCCTTCATGTAGAGGGTCATAAAGTAGGAATAAATGCATTGAAAGGAAACTGTGGAGACTGGAAAAGTATGTATAAGAATACTTATTCCGCATTCTCAATGTCTTTCAATTCTAGAAAATTTTTAAAATTTCACTCCAATAGAAAAATATACTAACCTGGTTACTATAGTTGGTATAATCGTAAAGCGCTAAGGCTTTTTCGAATTTTTCCTTAAATCTGTAAACTAAGTGGCCCGCAAATTAATTAATTACTGGGAACGAAACTGCATTTTTTTCATTTTTCACTTCAAAATAAAATTCAATGATATTTGGACTTTATTTCCACCATGGTCATTTCCAAAGTGCAGTTTTATGGAACTTATTTTAAAAGTCATAGGTTAAGTTTTGAAAACAGAAAAAATAATGCGTCATTCTGAATATTTGAATACTTTCCAAAAAGCAGACAAACACGTCTAAGGAACTTGAAACAGATTTTAAAGGTAGACTCACCTTATATCAAGGTATATTTTCTTTTCCTGATTTTCCAGCTTTTGCAAAATTAAGGCCTAGAATTGTGACAGAGCATGCTGTTTATTTATTCGTCGTCGAAATATGAACAGCGTGTATTTAGTGCTCAAAGTAAGTAAAACTTATTGCCTAATCATGGTGACACTTACTAGTTGGAAAGCGATTTTATATATGGTTTAGATGTAAGGAAGTCTTTTGAGTGCAAGAAAATAGAAAAAGCTGAATTGCCAATATATCGAGACAGAGCATGAAAGAACTTTAAAACTTATCCTTCATTCTTGAACTGGTGCCTTTACAGAAGTGAGCTTGTAAATTGCAGTGTTTCGGTTAATGCTTGACCCACAATATTACGTTACATATGATTTGGTATGTTAGCTAGATGTGTCTGGCTAAATTAAATGCCTACATTGATATAAAACACTCAGGTCCACCAATCTTTTGCAGCATATTACTGTATTTAGACAAAAGTTTTCCATTGTAATTTGTATACGTGTATATGCTACTTACTCGACAGCACCTCGGAACAAGTCCTGGATATTCCTAAATGCGACAAAAATTGTTGCAATGTTAAATGTCAAAGAACTCTATTTTTGAACTTGTAGAAAATGGAACTGTAATCCTTGGCCGATCTCACTAAATGTTGATCGAAATTTTTAAAACGCTTTGACTGAGAAGGAGTGATTAAAGGGGTTTGTAATATTAATTGTAGTGCAGCGAAATAAGAAAATACAACAGACAAGCTATGATGCTGGTTTTAAATACACTTTAGTTCAGCTACCTGCAAAAACCTCATCTAGAAAAAAGCCACAAAAACTAGGATGCACTTTTCCCAGTGACTTTCTATGTGCTCATGAATTCAAACATATTTTAAAGTATGCTTGCAAAAACTTTTTGACGATCATTTTGTGAGAGCTCACATTTGTCTCGAGTACTTTATTAAATGAAAAGGTATTTTTTGCTTCTATAGACTTCTAAATTCGGAAATATTTTAAGCTTTATCTGTTGCTGCAGTTGCTTATAAAGTTTGTAATGAAAGCAGCCTTTGTTGTATTCCTCATAAAGAGTATTATATAGCCTTAAAAATCTCATGACTTGAAACTCCCCTTAAACCAAAAGATGTCATTTATTCGAATATAACATATGAAGAAGGCGTGATGTGTTACTGGATAAATGCCAGAGAAGATATCTTTAGGCGTATATTTGAACTAATATGATTTTGAAAATGAGCAGAAAAATGTATACTGCTCATATAATTCTATTTGCGCAGTGTGAAGTTTGCAGTCGGCTAAAAAAGCGCATATTTAGGCGAGCATCTTGACAGGTTTGAAATGCTATAGGATTGTTCCACAAGAAGATCGGTATGAAAACACAACCTAAGTATTCTTTTAAAATCGTGAATGAGCTTCAGAATTCTGGATGGCATTTCGTGAGATTTTTCACTGAACAACAAACTGAGCCTACTATCGGCTTTTTTCGTATTCTTAAATAAATAAACGTGCAAAAGTAAGCGGTATCTTCAATCTTTACACGTTGCTTATTTTTTCAGTTTGCTTACCTTTGATCCAATTATAGTGAACGTTTTTCCGGTTCCTGTCATTCCGTAGGCGAATATGCTGCAGTTGTATCCATCAAAGCAGTCGTTTATAGCACATTCACCAATTAGCTTAAAAACCTTTTACAATTACAAGCATCTTTCAATGACCTACAGTTTCTTGTCCATATGCTATTAGAGTGCTTGCCGTGGGAGCCGGAAAGATAAAATCAAACCCATATTTTCTGTCCCAAAGAAAGGTCTGCACATTGTTTGTATAGATGATATACTAACCCCCTTCTTCTTTCCGTCGATAACTTTAACATAATTTCCGCGGACATTCACGACGTACTGTTCTTCTCCTTCGCTTGAATTATTTTAAAATCAGGAAAAGGTCAAACAAACCTGGATCGAAAAGGGCGAATACGCAGAGCCACTACAAGGTTGGCCATCCAAAATTAAATAGACAGGGTGCAGGAAAGGCTCTGTAAAAATCAACAACAACATGGTTTTAGAAGAAAAAAATGTAACTAAAATGTACGAATGGTATCGAGCCTGTATTTGATATTGTAACTGGAGCAATCAAATTTGTCCATGCGATTAAAACAATGCCCTCCCAAAGACCAATTTTTTCAGGTTATACTGATCGACAATGTTCCTATGTTAAATATGGTCTTCAATTTAAAATCGATGCAAAGAAATGAAATATACGTGAACTTTTTTAGAAAAGAGGTAATTAGCATTAACAGAACATGGAACCAAGGTAGCATATTAACTTATAGTGCGGCATAGAACAGAGGCGTTCTAACATAAGCAAACTGTACAGTTAACAGAAATCGTTTTATTCGTTGTTTGGCAGAAAAACCAAAAGCAGGTTATAAACAAGTCGTAATCTGTTCATAAATGTTGTTTTTGGCTCTGGTTGTGTTTAAATGATATAACAGATTTTGCCCAGCAGTGTGCCATTGTTACGCGACTAAGGCCTTTTTAACTTGCATGGTGTCTTCGTTTTAGATTTTCTTTTCCACTTATGTACGCTTTAATTCATTTTATCTGTAGGTTTCGGATTATTTGACTTGTTTTCTTAATTTTTTGCATGTGAAAACTGTCTGGTGATTTTTTTCTTATTCATCACAGTAATGTGATTTTAATTACTTTGTTCATAGCCGTCTGTGGAGCAGAAATTAGCGTGCTCTTTGGGTTGAAACCCTTTTTGTGCGGTACTCATTTCGGAGTAAAAAAATGACAAAAGCCTATGAGCTGAAAAATTAAAGCGTTTCAAGTCGTCCCTTATATTGGTACAATTCCAACGACATGTTAACGCGCTAACGCTATTGAGTTTAAATATACTCAGAATAAACAGATATTACCCGGCTGTAAACCCCCTTGTCTAAACTTACGATGTGCTCTATCGTAGTAGGCTCAACCCAACATGGAATAATAGAAATAAGATCATCTGCGCCATCATAATAATCCTGGAGTATTAGTTATGCGGGCATTTGCGCACCTCATATGATTAATTAATCCATCTCTACACATGTTATATTTCCAAATGAGGCATAAACCCCTAATAACATTCTTCTAATAACCTAGTGCCAATTATTGCCAGAAAATTACCGGTTCCACATTACATTCAATCTAGTCTACTAAACGCACAAATAAATTGATTCAGTCGAGTTTTTTAGAACAGGAAACCCAAATCTAGAGGAAACGTTTATGAAATTATCTGTATAGGCGAAGACATAGAAAATAGACCCAATATGTCTTTGCGATGGACAGACAGTGTGAATTAATTTGCGTAGTTTTATTATTGTTAGCGTTACTTTTTATCGTGCGTCCTTTGAAAGCAAATTGAGAGATTGCATAATTGACAACAATATTAGCGTATAAAAACAACAAAAGTAAGGATGATAAGAAACCTTTGGATTACATTATTCCTTTGTCTTCGTTTGTAAAAACAAAATGAACAGGAAAGCTTAAAAAATTTCCGAAAAGTTTGCAAAACAATTGTATTGCACGGATACCTCACTAGATGCCACCATCTATATAAAGTTCCATTACACATATTGGACGAATCCAAACAACTTTGAG
Organism: Spirometra erinaceieuropaei; assembly: GCA_902702965.1. NCBI lineage: Eukaryota > Metazoa > Platyhelminthes > Cestoda > Diphyllobothriidea > Diphyllobothriidae > Spirometra > Spirometra erinaceieuropaei. The sequence continues at coordinate 376,045 of CACRXP010000394.1, read as the reverse complement.
AGCCAGTCATTTTATTCTATACATGGGGCAGACCTCCGTTATATGTCATTTTGCTTGTGGGTAAAAATAGCAACTAGTAGCTTCAAATGCATCCGAGGTTCTGGTTGTTGTTTAAGTGAGTAAATCACAAGTCCATGCCAGCATGAGGAAGTGATTGTCCGAGTCACCCGTGCACTGTTTAGTAGGCAGACCGTCCTGCTGGTTTGAATGAGGGACTTGCTCCGGGCTAACGTCTGCCGATATGATGGGGCAGGGTGGAGACAGGGTTGTTTTTCTGTTTTCTGGACGGTTGGTCTTGGATCTTGCCATCACGCGGACAAACAATATTTCAAAAGAAAAAGGGATGTTCTAAAAAACTAGAGAAAGTCCAAGGCGCTAGCGATGTGTTGGTGAGAAGATGGAGATACAGAAATGGGTTACAAGAAGCATTACATGTGCCGGTAAGTTTCTCGAACAGAAGGGATGGGGAAAACTCTTGGAGAGTAAGGTTATGATTCAGAGGGTATAACATCCACCGATTACTGCTTTGTATCCGGACTTAATCAACTGTCCTCGTCTGAAAACATTAAAGGAGAAGAAACACACTCAACCCTTGACACTTGGTCTCTTGTATTTTTATTCCGCTTGCCCCTTCTTCTGTCCCTTTAAAACAAACTTGCCTTTTCGGATCTGGTGGTTGGTCTTGGAATACTGTTATATCAATAAGGACTGAGCAAGGTCAATTTGTTCCTCCTGCACTATAGACACATGCGGTGCAACCTGTTGTGGACATTCCGCACTATTTGCGGGTTTGACCGTTCGCTCAAATCTGAAGGTCTCTTTGAGTTTTCGAACATGATGTACGTGCGCAGACATTCGTACAAGGTCAAACGCAATTGTACGCGCCTGGACAAACGGAAGCATTCCGTCATTTAAGGGGCAAATCGGCCGTAGAACTTACTCCCAAGTGGAATAGTGACATTTGATACTATGGTATTATTCAAAAGGTATTTGAATTCTTCGATATTTGATATCACACAACTCTGACCGCAAGGCTATTTACGGGCAGCCAACAATTTCACTTCTCGATATACTTCCGTACTTTGTGTCGGATACTTGTCTCCCTACTATTAATTTTCCTCCTGCAAGTATTTACAAGCCGATAAACAAGTTTAATAACTTGCACGCAGTAGGAATTGGCAACATCACTAACTCTCTCATTAAATAGCTAAGAGATTTTCATCCTCTGCTGAGCAAACTATTTTCATTCTCGAAAATGGTCTCTTTTTGGATTGCTGGAAAACTCCTAGCATTATTCTGGTATTTAAATTTGCCTATTGTTCTGATGTTCAAAACTATCCGGGCGTCTATAGTACTACATCCGTTGCCAAAATCTTCAAAAAAATATTGCCATGAAAATTGCTGACTTTCGCATACCCAATGAGGTTATATGCCTTCCGCAATATGGCTGTTTACCCGATCGCTCTTGTAAATTGTGTCATAAGTCTTTTCTCGGTCTACTTACTTTTCATCTGAATGGTCATTTGTCTGTGGTCGTTAGTTATTTTTATACTCCCACAGCCTTTGATAAAATACCATATAAAAACTCTTAGTCAAAATTAAGCCTAGGAAACATCGCCGTCCCACTATTGATGTTATTAGGTCAGACCCTAATAATCGTATTGGGATCTTTATTTTCCCATAAGAGCTCTATTGAAACTGGTGCCATCCAAGGTACCGTGTAAGGTCCTCTTTCGTTTTTGCCTTACACTGATGACATCACGTTGGCAGTTACATATGCTCAAACTTTTATTTATGTCGATGATCTCAAATGCGCATATTCATTCTCCCAATCTAAAATACAATATAACCAATGGAAGAGAATATGCGCATCCCAGGTTCTTGTTTAAAAGAAGGCGAAGGCAGGATCACTAGCGCAGTAAATTTATTTGTCTGAGCTTTCGAACTCGAACTGGCGTTCATCATCAGAGACTTCTTAACTGCTGCAAATTTTGAACATTTATATCGCTCGTCCTTGCGGGGGGGAGGGAGAGTACGTCCGTGGCTAGGTAGGGTTTGTGCCACCTGGTTCACGATGGTTCCCCGGCGTGGTGACGACGTTTATATTTTGCGACGGTGTGAGCTGCGCAACCTGACTGCGTGGGCGGAGCGCGTGATAACACGCAGGCAAATCGATGTGTCTGTTGATAGAGTTGGTGTCCGACACCCACGCCTCCAACAGCTCTCGCTCTGCCTTGTTGCCGGCTCGCGCCAATATCCGCGTGTTGGCGAAGCCGAACTCATGGCCTTCCTCCAGCGTGTGAGTGGCTACTTGAGATAGTGGGTCGCCTCTCCGAACGGCCCGTTTGTGCTAAAGTATTCGTGAGCTGAGACGTCGTCCTGTCTGGCCTGTGTAGTGGCAAGGACAGTTTTGGCACGGGATTTGATAGACTACGTCTGACTGTTCACCTGCGTCCAGTCGATCCTTCATTTTCATGATTCTGCTACGCATGGCGGCCGCCGGATGATGAGCGATGAACAACTGCGCTTTCTACATAAGTGCGTTCGCGACGGACTGACACCGAAGAGCCTCCGTTATAAAGCGCCAGTGAACACCGAATTGGGCCGATGCGTCGTACAACGCTTCCGGAAGCAAATGATAAGAGTGCTGATCAACGACTGCCACTTACGCTTGCGCAAGTACCGAACGGTCATAGAAGAAAGAAGGGCGGAGTGCACGGCATTGCTCGACGAATCAGTTACCGAGTGTTTGGACCGAATAATATCAACCGTGGCAAAAGCGAGACAGGAAGTGAAACGCATGAATCTAGATCAAAAAGCCGTCAAATTGAAACCGGAAATCAATACCAACGAAAATGTAGTACACAACTTATCGTCGAAGCAGTTAAGCGAAACGGAACTCAGAGTGCTGATCCACGAAGCCAATTTTAACACTGCTGATGCCACCCCAGCTGACTTCATTGCCGCAATTGAGGCCATGTTAGTACGAACTAACTCAAGCGAAGAGGATAAACGCACGGTGTGCCAAAAGGTTACCTCTCTCCTGATGACGAACAGGCACGCTAGCAATATGTCATCCGCAGAAATAGAAGCAATGAAGAGATTAAAAATGGACAAATATATTATGGTACTACCGGCCGCCAAAGGAAGAGCAACAGTTGTGATGAACCGCGTTGATTACAAGGAGAAGGCAGAAGACCTCCTGGACGACCAACAATCCTACAGGTCCGCACCCGCCTCGCAGGCCAAATCGGGGATTGGCCGGCTGACTGGACTCTTAAGCCGACTCCGGCGCAACAACGTAGTCTCGTTAGACGAATGGCGCCAGACAAAACCAACCGACACTGCGTTGGCCAGGTTCTACGAACTACCAAAAATTCACAAACCCAACGTTCCTCTTCGGCCAATCGTTGCCCTAAAAGGCAGCGCCCATACAATTTAGCCAAATGGATGTCCCGAAAGCTCAATTTTCTCCGAGAGGGCTCTGTGACGTCCGTCAATTCGGCCTCCCAATTCCTTGCCGACATTCGGGTAAAAATATTCGACTAGACCAAACCATGGTATCCTTCGATGTTGCCTCACTTTTCACGTCCATCCCACCAGACTTGGCGCGCGACGTGCTACGCAAACGCCTCGAAGGAAAGTACGACGAAACGACAGGGCCGCTAAAGATCCAGCACCTAATGCAGGTCTTTGCATTCTGCCAACGAACCTTTTTCACCTTCGATGGCGGAACATACGAACAAATCCAAGGAACACCCATGGGTTCCCAAATATCCAGCCTAGTTGCGCAATTGGTCCTACAAGAGCTGGAAAAGTTTGCTTTCAGCCATTACAAACCTGCGTTTTGGCGACGATACGTAGACGATACATTCGTCATTATTGATAAGGACAAGCTATCGGGTTTTCAAGACTTACTTAACAGCATATTCCCAGACATTCAGTTTACAAGAGAAGACGAGGAGGACGAGAAAATATCCTTCCTGGACGTGCTCGTCACGCGCACACCTGACGGTGAGCTCAGAACTACAGTATACAGAAAGGCGATCACTAAAACCCAGGTCCTCAACTATCATAGCAACCACCCATTGGTGCACAAACGGGGCTGTTTAAGGGCGCTTTTCAACCGAATAAAAACGCACTGTAGCGAGCCCGAAGGAGGGATGCATGAACGACGGCATCTCCGGGACCAATTAACAAAGAACGATTAACCAAATAGTTTTATCAGTCGCTGTATACGCGGGCACCCACGCCGGACAAACGGAAGAGAGGAACCAAAAATCTGGCACTCCCTACCTTACATAAAGGATGTGTCCGAGGCTACAAAACGCATTGCGTCAGAGTTAGGCGTGGGCATCGCTCATCATCCGGCGGCCGCCATGCGTAGCAGAATCATGAAAATGAAGGATCGACTGGACGCAGGTGAACAGTCAGACGTAGTCTATCAAATCCCGTGCCAAAACTGTCCTTGCCACTACACAGGCCAGACAGGACGACGTCTCAGCTCACGAATACTTTAGCACAAACGGGCCGTTCGGAGAGGCGACCCACTATCTCAAGTAGCCACTCACACGCTGGAGGAAGGCCATGAGTTCGGCTTCGCCAACACGCGGATATTGGCGCGAGCCGGCAACAAGGCAGAGCGAGAGCTGTTGGAGGCGTGGGTGTCGGACACCAACTCTATCAACAGACACATCGATTTGCCTGCGTGTTATCACGCGCTCCGCCCACGCAGTCCGTACTGAACGCCATCAAGCTTGCGTTTGTGAACTTTGACGAAGATGCTTTCTCAAAGACATTCGGAACATTCATCCGGCCGCATTTGGAGTACGGCACACAAGCATGGAGGTCGTGGGCGGTTGAGGATCAAGACTGCCTCGAATGAGTCGAGAGGAGAGTCACGAAGATGGTTCGGGGTCAAAGCTCCTTTCCCTATCCAACCCGCCTAGTAAATCTTAACCTCTTTACTTTGAGTTACGGGCAACTTCGCGGGGATCTATTGAAAGCCTTCCGCATTGTAAAGAGGTTGGATTGCACTTTGGCCCTTCGCGCAGATGCTGGGATGTCATCGTCTATACAAAGTTTTAAAAAGAATCTTGACATATTTATGTTCCTAAATGACCAAAAGCGATGAGAAGTAGAGCTCACCCCCTGTAACTCCTTCTCATTTTGTCCTACCATTATGGGCGCGTTTGAACATTTATCTGTATACGACGAATTTTTCATGTTGCAAATAGGGCACTCAAAGGCTTACGCCTATTGCACTCAATAAACTGAACTGAATTGAACTGAACTAACCGCGATTAGCTGGACGAACAAGCTATTTTTGACGGCCAAGGAAAGATATATGTACCATCTTAACTATATAATTCAGTCTAGGATTCAAAGTGAGGCAGTCAAATGCACGTCCATTGACACTACCGTCGAAGCAGACGAGGCAGTTAACTATCCCAAAAATTTTTTGAATTCTCTTCATCTGCCAGGGATGCCGCCGCACGTACTGAAATTGAAAATGGACCTGTCGATCATCATTTTTCGTAATATAAACTAGCCAAAGCTTTGCAAATGCACGCGGCTAGCAGTAGAAACATTAATGAGCAACGTCGTGGAACCGAATATATTGACAGGACCCTTAAAACGTGAACATGTCCTTAGTCTTCGCATTCCACTGATTCTAACTGACATGCCATTTCAATTTAGGCGACTGCAATTCCAGATTCGATTGGCGTTTGCAATCACCATCAACAAATGCTCAGGGCTATTCTTTGGAAATATGCAGTTTGGATCCGCAAACGGACTGTTTTTCACATGGCCAACTATACTTTGTGTGCTCCAGAGTCGGCACACCAGACGATCTCTATATCTGCACAGAGAACGCCACGATAAAAAATATTGCATATCCACAAGCGTTATGGAATTAAAAATGCTATAATACCCACTTCTTCTTTTCTTTCTTATCCATTTTATCAAAATGAGCCACATCAACGCGTGACCGGGTCCAGTTAGTCAATAACAAACCTATACTAACACAAAACCGTAACGTTTTACTACGCCGGACTTCAAGTGGGAGAATCAATAGTTAGTCGTAATGAGCGTAAGTTGTTCTTTTGTATGTGGCCATGTACAGGCTACAGATTACACGTTTATTTATATTCCACTCTTCTTTAGTACTATAGCTAGCGTGTTTTAGGTCCGAGTTGGCTTTTTCGGACGCATTCATTACAAAGCCTAGCGTTCGGCGAAATCGCGCTTGTGCACACAACATATGATCGTAGTCCAGAGCTGAGTGCTTTGTGACCTTGGTTCGTTATTAGCAACTCGTTTTTCTGCACGGACAGATTCTAAACTAATGTACTTTATTGCCCATATTATCACAAACAATTTGGTAACGAGGCGATAGCGACTCGCTGTGGAAAAGTCGCGATAGGTATACCTACCTACCTACCTACCTACCTATCGTCGCTCTCACCCAAAATGGAGCTTGGCCTACTCCGCTGCTTCCTCAGGACGTCTAGAGATCTTTTTGGGCGCCTGGTAAAAGCGGCCTCAAACTAATACACATCCACTCGGCCGCCTTTGTCCCACATCGCGTAGACGTCTATTTTGCAGCCGTTTATAAACATAGTACGTACCTTACCTCCAGTTACATAATATGCCCATGAACAGCACGGACCGTTTTTGTCATCATTCCCCTGAAATTAAAGTTAAATGTTGTCTCGTCATTAAGGAGGGCATAAAGTGCCCTCTTGACGAAGTCATCGGTGTTCCGGCCTCCAAGGAAGGCCGAGAAAGCAATCTGAAAATGGTCCGTAAGAACTAGTTAAGCCTTATCAGGTCATTTCGACATTTAGTGTCTTGAAGACGTCGATTAACTTCATTAAGGACTTCTCCCATTCTGATAGGTTGTGTAATCGAATAAGTGGGCATTTTGGCCGTCGAATCCGTAGATGTAGGCGGCTGATTGACTGTCAGCAAGCCCCTGGCGTGCAAGCGTTCGTGCAGTTTCAGGCTACCTTTTGTAACTAGCTCGCCTTGTGGCGAGCTGGCCTGCGTGTAGGCAGCGTATCAAGCCAGTCATTGTCTGATACATCGGAATCCACCGCCTCCTAAGCAGTTTGTAATGTGATATGGTAGGACTTACCATGGACGACAATGGAAGGTCATCGGGCGACCATATGTAATCACCGTATCGATTTTCGGTGTATGCACGTCAACTGCTTACGTACACCAAGTCCTTCGGGAAGTGGGCCTCTGTTGTGTTGGCGCAGAAGCCCAAATTTGCGGTCATGCTGTTGACTACTAACTTCTAGGTCTGTTTCACTTAGTCGCCTAGCTATCTGTGGCAAGGACCTGGATGGACTTCACAACAGCTTTTTAAGTCTACCGAGGCAACTCTCGAAGGGAAAAGATGAGGGGGAATCCAATGCCCCCTGGCGTTCAACATCATCAGCAGTATGCATGATGTTGTGAACATTATAAACCATTTTATCCTATCCATAGAGCACACCAAACTTACGGGTAAAATGTTTCAGTAGCTGTCTTCCGTGGCCTATGCCATCTATACCTAGGACGGGTGCGGCAGTGTCATGCCAGTTGGAATTATTAATTAATCTCAGTCTAATTAGGTTGCAATCTGCCAGACCTGACAATCATCCACAAGGGCCAGCCTTACTCTTTCAAATCCAAGGGTTAAGTGAAAGTTACTAACTATCCAGACGTCAATATGGAAAGGGGTAAAAAAAAACCCGACTGCTGCGGAGTAGTCTGCCCCGTCGAAAACATGGAGACCCCACAGCACGTCAGCTTTAGCTGTGGGGCCTTTCACATAACCATGACTTGTGAAGCCAATGAGTCGGCTCTTCTGTGTGTATTGTTTGTTGATCCATGTTCACTGTGAATTTGAACAACAAGTACATATTAATTTAGGTTTTATAAGAAATGCCTATTTTAACGTCATGTAACATTTAATTCAGTAAGTCCTCCTAGAAGTTGCTTATAACAGTAAGTGTGCCTATATTCTTTATTTATAATTCATGGTGCAAGTGTGAGAAGCCTTGCACAAACGGCTTTTTCCCCGATTTATCTCGACATCGGAACGCAATATGCTAGGGGATGTGGTTTACTCATTGGTGAGTGGATATGGATCAGGGAAAAGCCTGTGATTTTTAGCAAACAACGAAATGTAGTTGAATTAGAAGTTTTGCTCTGTTAAGCCTTTTAATGCCTTCAGAAACTAGTCAGCAAACGTTGGGTAGAGCTTTTGGCAGGAATCATGTTCTGGCCAGGTCCGAAAGTTGTTGTGAATATTTGAACTGGAATTAATCAGCCTCAGGGTACCCCATCTATGAGCCAAACCCCTTGCTGTCATGTCATACCGCAGCAAATTGTCAGCGGAAAATATGGGGATTTAGTACCTGCACTGACAGTCGGACATGCACTGTCGGACATGCGAAATGATAGGAAGCGAACGAAGAGGAACTCATAGGAGATTTACACGGGATTATGAACAAAGTTCCCCCTGCGTGTGTTTATCTCATATTCAATATTTCATTGTCAACATGCGCATGCAAGTTCGACCGACACCTCTGTAGATCAAAATTACGCCTATAAGGAGTGACATCATTCCGTTTTGTTTATCTCATAACCGGAATTATGGTAAACCGCATTGAGGGGAGCTGGAGCAAACTAAAGCAAGGATCCCATTTAATGGTTTTTAATGCAAGCACATGAGAGACCCTTTAGAAGAGGCACAATGCAAACCTTAGTTTAGCTATTCGCAGATGAGCATTTCTAACGATTAGAATGCATTCTTGCAACATCCGCGAGCATCATAGGCTGTTATTTTCCCTCTTGTAGGTTAATAACTATTTTTCATGTACTGCTATTTATTATACATCTTTATAATGCACTTTTATTTTACGGGATTATGCTCTCATTATCCTTCACTAACTTCATGCACGATCCATAATTTGAGTTGGGTACGACTGGCTGATGACGGCTAATAAGCCAGACGTGGCCATTCCAGCCTCCCTTGTCTTTGTCGGTACCGTCTCATATAATTTTGTGTATCTTCAGAGGACTTTCCTTCTGTCAGATTTATTTACAGTTTTTCTCGTGCTGGAGTATGTTAAGGTTGAGATCGCCCAGGAAATATCAGTGGACATTTCACGATTTTTGATTTTTCTAATTGATTACCCATAAAGGTAGACTCTGTGTTATGTTTCTCAGAACCTTCAAAATAAGATATTTCTCGAAAGCATTTACCGGAGTAGTCAATGCTCACTCATTCTTTCTGATTCAGATGGCCGTTTGGGTCATATTTGCAAACCCACTCAAACACGAAACCTCATTGCCAAGAAAAATACACGTCCTGAACGAAAGTTGACGACGAATGTGCTCTAGCTCGGTTGAAAACCCCCTTAATAAGTTAGCTCTTTAAAAGGCGCTTTGAAAAGGTAGTTGGCCGACGGATGTCTGCGTTTTTTTACCCTTTTCGAAGGTTAATTTGGGATAGAAATTGGAACGTTTAGTCGGCTTTTCCACTTCTCTGAAATATAATATTTCTCCCCCTATGCAAACGAAAGATTCCACTTTTTGAGGCCATTTTCGTTATTTTTGCTTACTTGAATGCCCCGTTCTGATTATAAATGCGCAATGTAGTGGTTATATAAATACTAAGATATTGCCAAAACTGCCGACCTTCCGACCTTTGCATCTCTAACTTACGCATTAACGGAAACTAGACCAAACTAGACTATTCAAAAAGTATCCTACCACATGTTTAAAGTTAACTCGGCAAAGGCGGGGAAAATATCTTAATGTTTAAGCAACGAATTGCCTGTAGGTGCCAGTACTGCGTTTTAGAGCATGAAGTCAGGCAGATTTGCAAATCTGACTTTTTAAAATCGGCAAGACGTCTAGTTTTCTAAACATGATCTTATTTACACTCTGCCCCTGATTCAAGTGGTGAAATAAATTCAGTTTCCGTGTAATAAAACTTTTGAGTTTAGATTACTCTCCTCTAATGGAGAAGTATGCAAAGACGCGCAAACTTAGTCCAGGATAGTTATTATCACAGGAAACCGTCGGAATACATGGTGACGTAGATCTCCGCTCAAATTTGTAAACGTTTTGACTGACAAAATTTTCCATTAGCATATTCTTCATGCAAATATGACATTTTCTGGAATGGGTTCGACGATCATGTAAAACGTGCAACATTGTAGACACCTAGAATTGATCGTCTTAATCTTCCTTATCACGTTTCATGAGTTAGGCTACATACTCTACGTACACCTCTTGCCTAGCTGCATCAAATTTTTCCCAACTTGTCGTTTTTCCTTCCGATTCTGCCATCCTGAATCCAGACGAGCTCATAAATATGGTAGCTTGAATAGTAAGGTCTATAAGACAGGTTTATAGATGACTTACATAGTGATAATACACTACAACGTCTCTTTTTTACGGTCCCTGTCCTGCTTCATTTTTGAGAGCACTTTTTATCGCCATTTAATTTAATCGACGTCCTCAGAAGATGCAAGCGATATGACATTAAAATTTTAGCCCCACTTTGAATAACTTTTCCTATCGAATGCTCATGATTTGTCCTTTTGTCCCACGTTTTTGTACGTTTTTTGAGCGTCTGAATTTCACTCGTTTTTAGTATTAAAAGTCTAAATCCATATGGCTAAAGTACTCTACCGGTCAGTTGATATTTCGGAAGTTGCGCACGTAATTTGCCCTAGAGTAGCAGGTTTAATCACCCTCTTCTTACCCCCATCACCTGCGGCCGATAACCACCTGGGCGAGTCGAATTCGGTTAACCACATTGCAAGACGGCAGAATTTACGCCTCGGCTAATACCCTCATTCGAGGTCCACTGCGACAAAGAGGAAAACATATTTTTACATAAAAAATGACTCTGAAAAGCAGGAATTGTGTATAAGGGGTAAGTGATCCACGTGCCACACTCACCTCCGGTCATCTTGGCCTCGAAGTACCATTAGTAGGAGACAAGAGGGTAAGGCAGGTGACCCGTGCGTCAACGTTGGAGGACCTCGTCGCGTTTGAAGTTCGGACCATCGAGGCCAAAGTTCGGCCTTTAACTTCATTATTAGGGGCGGCCACTATTTAACCTCAATTTTATATTAAGACTTTTGCTTTTGGGTTTGTTAGATGGGGGTCCTAAAGACTGATCTCACCTACAAATGTTTTCTAGACTATTTTTATTGAAAAAAAACGATAGATGGCGCGCGCAGTGGATAGTGAAAAGCTATTTACCAAAACTATTATTCAAACATAATTCCCGCATGTTCACCATCAACCATTCTCAATATCAAACGGGGATATATATATCCTGAATATGTTGTGTGAACCATACTATTCTTTCATTGCTGGTTTTTAGCCACGGCAGTTTTTGTCCCCAGATAATGCAGTCTTCTATATGTCCGTAGGTCCATACATACCAGTCAATTTCCACAAATAATGCGAAATCGTATTTTACTTTTGACCACCCCCTCTCTCCCTTCCGTGTTGTGGTTCCTTCTGACTTAAGCCTACTTTCAAATCCTCTTTGTAATATTGCGTGGCGGGTCATGCCATCGTTATCTACCAAACTTCTTTAGGCGACGACCTTACATTTGCTAGTCGGCTTTTCCTCAACCTTTTCTAATACCATTCGCGGCGACTTCATTTTAATAAGAGCCCTTTCATGCACAGGCAGGGACTTCTGCGGCTTCGAGCGTCTACGAAGGCGGTCGGTCAGACATCTCTGACTATCCCAGTGCAAATGCAATCGAGATTCCCCTACGTGGAGGAGATGAGGTGATTGAGTTGGACATTGACCAGCTGCCCGAAGGCGAGGAGGTTATCAACATTCTTACCCAAGAAACAGCACCTTTACCCGTGTGGATCAATGTTGCTCTCGCTTATTATAAGAAAAAGCTTTTTGATGACTTTGAGAAGGTGCTGGAGGAGGCTCGTAAAAATGTAGCCAACCTGCAGACCAATAATGAGAACGACCTGGTTCAGCTCTTTGACATGTTGGCCAACTACTGCGGTCGCAAGGCTTCAAAGTAAGCTATTTTCTCCCCGACGTTGCTCATTCTACCTTATTCCTTGCCGTTTTTATTATAAATCTACCTCAACTTTTTCCCGTTTGTGACTGAAGAGAGAAGAACAAGGAGAAGCGGAATCAACTAATTGAACGTGCAACGGCCCTTTTTACATCAGCCGATAGAATTGCTATGTATGACCAAAAGCACCTCCTCGGTCGTGCCTTCTATTTCATCTATGAGGGTGAAAACTGGAGCCAGGCGGACAGTCAGCTGAACTTTGTACTCAACCAGGGATCACCCAGTGTACCGGCCTACCTGGGTAAGGCATGCATCGCCTTCAACAAGCAAGAGTATCGCAACGCTCTCGGTTTCTACCGAAAGGCCCTTCGTCTGCAGCCCAACTGTCCGGCGTCCGTGCGTCTGGGCATCGGGCACTGTTTTGCTCGCCTTGGAAACTTGGAGAAGGCTCGGATGGCTTTCCAAAGGGCCCTTGATCTGGACCCAGACAGTGTCAAAGCCTTAGTTGGACTGGCCATCCTTGATCTCAATGAGAAAACACAGGTGCGATTATTCTGTCTTATATGTCTTGTCACTGTTTTTCTGGCATCATCGCCTACGTCGGGAGTACGTTCACCGATCGGATTACGAGACATGCTCATCCGATTGTGCCTTGGGGCTCATTGTATTTGTCGGCACTCTCCTTCCGCATATGTCATTAGTCATTGTGCGACTATCTACGAGGTGTCTACATTGAACCCCAAAGCACAACGGGATGAGCAGGTTTCGTAATTTGATCGGCGAACACACTTCCGACATGGTCAGTATTGGCGACCGCAACCAACAGGTCAGCGTGCCTTTGACTCAAATTGGTAGAGCGTTAAACAACCCAAAATGTTGGTTGAAGTCTAGGGCGCGGCAAACCTGTTTCTGGGCAAGGCCGACTGACGACAACTAAGAAGCTAGAAATCGTCATTCCGGCCTCTCTTGCCTTCGTCGGCACCCTCTCAGCATCAACACCGTCATCATCCAACCATTTCAAACCCACTCCGGTTTCTATTTGACATAATTTGTCTGCGGGCTTCTTCTAGGAATCCATCAAACAGGGAGTGCAGAGACTGTCTCGGGCCTACAATCTGGATCCAACCAATTCCATGGTCCTGAATCATCTGGCCGATCACTTCTTCTACAAGAAGGAGTATGCCAAGGTGCACTGTCTGGCCTCACATGCCTTCTATGAAACCGAAAATGAGGCTATTCGCGCAGAGAGTAGCTACCAAATGGCCCGTGCTTTCCACATGGAGGGTGACTATGACAAGGCCTTCCAGTATTATTACCTGGCAACCCAGTTCGCGTCGCCAACTTTCCTCTTGCCCTTTTATGGTCTCGGTCAGATGTATCTGCATCGTAACGACCTCGAACATGTGAGCGTACATTCTCCTTTAATGCTGCCTTCACCTGAAGTAGAGTATAGGTGTTTTCGACGCCTCTATAGACCTCACTTCGAGGTGTTAGAGTGTTAATTTTTTACTCATCAATCCTTGAGGCGCTGACCATAGGGGGACAAGTTTCTAATTCGCACAGGTTCATCCTTGAATTGCTTGCCAAAAGAGAATTCTCAGACAGGCGGACACTTTATCCACATGCGGTTGCAATTGCGAGATTCGGTAGTTCTTTTTTCCGACCACATATAAACCAGAAATGATCGTGCTAGTCGCCTTTTCGTGCTGTCTCGGACGTTTAACCACCAGCATGTTTAAGGAAAACCTTCCGGAAGTGTTTTTTGAGCTATTCATATTCGTTTATCTATAAAACAGGGTGTATTAGCATATGAGCCATACGATTAGGTCAGGCGATTGACCGTGCTTGTTGGATCATTTAGTCATTGACCCCCCGTTAAGGGGTTTCACCCGAAGAATTGTCAGTTCTGACAATTTCCACCCTTATTCTCCAATTGCTTTGGAGCTGGAGGGTTAACAGTTCCAATCCTATAACATTTAGAGCATCTAAGATTTTGGAAGCGGTACAGCATACCAATGTTTATTTGTAGTAGTATACAAGCTGTTAACCTTGCAAGCGTGATAATTCCGTTATACTCTACTCACATATTAGGCAGCCATCGCCTTTGAGAAGGTGCTAAAGGCGTATCCCAATAATTACGAGACCCTGAAGATCCTCGGCAGCCTGTATGCACAGTCGAACAAACTGGACAAAAGAGCTCAAGCCAAGCAACTTTTCAAACAGGTGAGGTTAGTTTTCCAGCCTGTCGACCACAATTCTCACATCTGTCCACTCAGGCGTCTGTTTTTTTGACTCAAAACTGGTTCTCTCGATCTGTTGCGGACACATCCTTTAAATAGGCTCGTCTGTGGCCCATTCTAATTATCAGAACCCCAGTGTTCGCGTGCGAAAGGGCTCGGCTCCCTGAATGTATCAAAAAATTGCCTTTATTCAGCCAACAGGCATGCAGAAGGGGAATTCTTGGCTGGTATCTTGCGGCACTGAGGAACTTTAGTAGGAAGTCTTCCAAAAATTGCACTAGAAATTTTACACCCAAAATGCAAGTGATACCCGAGTGCCGTGTTGCCAATGTAAGCACACACTGATCTCGCACTTCTGAAGTGTAATTTACAGTAGACCGTAAAATTTCACTCGTTCCCTCTATTCAGTCTTTTGTTGGTTGACTTGGTAATAGTCCTCGTGTCATTTCAATTCCTGTTTGTTTAACTGACGTCGCAGACGAGCACTCGTCGTTGTTGCCTACTCTGTACAGAAGCTATCACCTTTTTTGGACTTTTTGTCCGCCTCCTCACACGCAAAACAGAAAAAAACAGGCGAAGCTGGGACAAGAGTCGACATATGTAAGCTTTCTTCAGCCAACCATACCCCAACCAACACATACGACCAGACATAGGCCGATGCGCACGCACACAAAACTGCCCCACAAATTCGACTTTCGCTGGTTGTCCTTCACAAGTCTTTTCGAGATAAACCGGATATTTATGTAGACTGGAATGAATGTGCATTGACCCAATTGAGGCATCAAGGCAAATTGGCTTCATCACGAACACTGCCACCTGGCTGACCGAAAAAAACATGAAGAACCTCGAGTCGGCGACATACGAAAGTAGGTACCCTCCCCATTACAAGTGGCCTTGTGCCAAATTCTGGGGGCGTCAGGGTTAGGACCCGGCAATGGCTTCCCACTGTATTCGGCGTAAGGCCACCTGTAATACCTGGGTACCTGTGACCATGTCCAACCACTCAAAAACCTGCCGTCTCCGTTCCCCATACCGTTCTCTTTTTTCCTCCGCCTCGCTTCCCACTTCATCAGTATTTTCGGTCAGAGGACGGCGAATATTGTATTAAACTAATAAACTACTGAGAAAACGCGTTCTTTCGACACCAGTTCACCGGAGCAACCAGGCATACCTCTCGTCCGATCTGTGCTTTTGCTGACTCGACTTCGATAACAAATGTGGAAAACCTATCCTGCCTTAAGTTTACTCTAATACTTATAGCCGATCGCCATCCCTTTGACTGAAAGGTTTAATTTTGTAGAACTAGGGGGTTGCAACTTGGATTATCACCCGTCAAAGTTATTTGCACGAATCAACAGTCCACATAATTTTCTATATAGCGATGGGTAGGTCATTTTGCCGTATTGATTTGCTGTCGTCTAATCGTACCAATGCAAATGAAGGACCTGTCCGGTACCAAGCAACCCCGAACATTCTTTTCATGTATAGAGTCTTCTCGGTGTTAACCCGTAATGGTCTGTCAAGGTGTTAATCGATTTGAAGCCCTGCAGTAACGTCTGTTGCTGCGTGGTTTATTACCTGATTTATAGGCCAAAGCTCAAACATATTTACTCTGTGATCGACCGAAAAGTCTTCTTCTAACTGTTTTATGAGTACTCCATGTTCTTTTTTACAGGTTACAGAAAGCCAACCCGATGATGTGGAGGCGTGGATAGAGTACGCCACACTTCTCGAAAACGACATTCCCGGCGCTCTGAATGCCTACCTGAACGCCCTCAATATCCTGGAGAATATTCAATTGGAAGTGTCACCTGAGATTCTTAACAACATTGGCGTACTCTATTTTATGAAGGGCGAGTATGAAAAATCGTCGGTTAGTCGTCTCTCAGGAGACTTCTTTATGGTCCTGTGTATTCTTCTTATCTCATGCATGCAAGGACAAAGTGTGGAGTAGGTAGGATGGTGGACTCCAAAGACACCGTGATATGGGGAGTTATCTGAGTGCCGCAGGTTGTTGTTGTTGTTGTTGTTTCTGATGGGCGAGTGTGGTTGTTTAACGAGAAATTTTAGTTGTGTTGTTGGAACCCTAAGTATGCCCAAACAGCCACAACCATTCGGGGATTGGAATTATGCCAGACGGTGCGGTAGTAGGGGACAGCATGCCAGAAAGCAAGTTTCCCGACTTTCACACCAAACGCTCCACTCATTGTTCCCCTTTCACGGGGACTGTGAACACTGCAGTTTCTGTGGGTTCTTCCTCACTGGGTAAAGACCCGCGGAATGCGCGGTTGTTCGCTGCCAATAATCGTGCCAATCAGCATGCCGCAGGCAGTGGCTGTTGTTTTTGTTGTTGTCGGCATTGGTAGTGACCACGATGATTGCCCCTAGAACGGGCCACGCGATAGATGCGCTGGACCAGCACGGACAGGCGTTATCGCGAATGCGCGCCGAGAACGAAGGCCAACATTCGGGGTGTGGTGGTAGGCTTAGTTGCCGACTCACGTCGCGCCAATTGGGATCCCTGCCGTCCCCCCTCCACACACATTGTTGTTGTTGGTTAAACTCATGGTCAAGTGCTTGTTGTGGACTGGGAGGTGTAGTGGTGCGCCTATGTGCGGGTTCGGCCGTGCCAGCCACCTGCGCCCTCTCCGGCCTTCTTGACTACGTCTTGACACCAAGCTGAGGTGGGGGAGGAGGTTAGTGCGGTAGATGCTGCGCAAGTATACTACCACTATAAACTACTTCATGCACAAGCCACCGTGCCTGCTCTCGCCCTGCTGTGAAGCACACAGTGGACATCGTCGACAACGGTGGTCGAACTGTCGACTAATTTGACAATTGAAAACAAGCATGTACAGCAGAATTTATTGGGGCCAACAAATTTCGTGACGGCTTTTCAACTGCAACCCGTCTCTGCATAACATAGGTAACGAATGAACGCGCACAGCAGTATGAATTTGTACAGAATGGCAGGGCATAGGAGCAAGGTCAAAGTTCAAAATAATCAATAATCAGCTAAGACGTCCACATAAGCATCAAAAAGGAAAAAAGGAAGACGAAATGTTAACAACAAATCACAGTCAGAGGAAAATAGAGGCGTGAGATTACCAGGGCAATTGCAGATTGATCACATGATCTAACTGTTTGCACAGGTCTAGTTTCTCCCTCCGTATGTAGGCTGCTTCCAAATAACGCAAGGTTCGAGTTGTACGTGCTCGGACAAGTACTCGAAAGGATGCCTTAGGGTCGACAACATGACCGCTATCTAACAGGTGTTTCGTTATAGACGAACGGAGGGTTCTATTTTCCTGTTTGAAAAGCCAATTAGGCAAATGCTCAGCGGCCCTGGTCGCCAATTGCAGTTGAAAAGCCGTCACGAAATTTGTTGGCCCCAATAAATTCTGCTGTACATGCTTGTTTTCAATTCATACCGGGGAAAAAATGCTTCTAATTTGACAATCTCAATATTGCTGACTGTTGTTGCATGTCAGTCCTGATATCGGCGTTGGTGATGGTCGTAACCACGGTGGTAATACTGATAATGAGGAGTGCGGGAATGAAGGCTGTGACAGTACTAGACATGAGGGAGATAAAGGATAATGGAGAGGAATAAAGATTATAGTGGTGTTGGCAGTTGGGACAGCGGTTATAGTGACCCTCCTACTCTTTGCCCGTCTCAGACATTCTTCACCCGAGCCTACGACCGTATTTGCGAGGAGCAGAAGCAGGAAGCAGTTGCAGCTGGCAACGGTGATGCCCTACCTGCTGCCGCTCAACCGCCAAACCCGGCACCCCTGATGGGCCTACTGGCAATACAGGCCACGGCGGAGCTTCATCGCCGCACTGCTTCGGGTCGTCCAGTGGGTGGCGGGTCGGAGGACTACTACCAGGATATCAGTGTGACTGTGCGCTACAACCAGGCCCGACTGCAGGAGGCCATGAACAGGCCCGACCTGGCGGAGGCCGTCTACAAGTCAATTCTCTTACAGCATCCTACCTACGTAGACTGTAAGTACAAGATCCTACGTGCGTGTGCACACGCAGCATTTGCCTGAATCAGTGCATTTGCTCCTTGTTGAGTTTTACTAGTTTCATACTATGTGGGCTTCCTAGTCCCCAACTCTTTCTTCACATGAATGTTAATCCCACAGAGCGGCATTAGCAAGGGTTCATTTAACGTCGGCACATGACTGCCATGTCTGTGTCGTCGTTAGACCCTGCAGTGTCTTACGAGGTGGTCCACCTGCCAGAAGTCGACCATCCCCACCTCCTTAGAACTGTAAATGCCGGCTCGCGACTACACGCTAGGCGCAAGTTTGCTTCAATCGCAGTCAACCTCTAAAAATCCGCCTTATTCACCTGTGGGTGTGTCGCGTAGCCAGTAGCTGGGCTAACAGCGGACGCCGTTGTCCTGAGGCATATGTTTCGTTTACTTACTGCACATCTGGCTTACCCAATTGGTAGCTCGACAAACTCTCCGATTGGCCTTATTGGTCTTTTTGATGGAATCTCAGAATGGCTCGCTGGTCTATTCCCATGACTCAGAATTCCCGACTCACCTTAGTCTTTATGTTTTGACGTGGGGTAGATCTGACGTCACCTCTTGTAGATAAGCGCATTAGGCGTCCACACGTAATGATTTTTGGTCACCCAGATGACTTTGAACTCAAAGACTCGTGCGGATCGCGGTAAAGCATTAAGTACAAAAAACGGCATCTCCTCTTTTTACCAAAGTGTGTTTTGCGTCAAAATGAAGTAGTTTATCTTGCCAGACGAGTTCTATATCAGCAAAAATTAAGTTTTCCTACAAATACCCGTTTAAGGTGTTTTCTCTTGTCATTTTCAGGTTACCTCCGCCTCGGTTGCATCGCTCGAGATCGAGGACAGTTGAGAGACGCGTCAGTCTGGTTCAAAGAGGTCCTTGATATCAATCCTGTGGGTTTCAATTCTGTCCACTTTTCTTAGTCAGACACTTTGTCGGTAGTTTGGCTCGTCTGCCGGGTCACGATTTTTTTTGTTTCGAATCTCTTACTCTGCCCATCATCCCTTTTCCTCTTAGGGGCATCGTAGCCACTGTCTCAATAGCCCGTTTTTATTTAGTACTGAAGTTTCTTTCCAGTAAGGCTTTCATGAACGCTGACGTTCTTATGGTGCCAATGATTTTCAGTCGACAGACACTTTGGTCGCATTTGGTGTCGTGTCGTGATCGCATTCAAGGATTCAGTTTGTGTTTGCCTTTAGTCGATCAGTAGACCTTTCTACGTGTTATACTCTCCATTCCTCTGCATAGTAATTGGCCGATAATCCCTGAAATTAGTTCCCGATTGGCTGTTTGGCTGACCTTTGCCGATGAACTGTCTGTCGCTGCGGCTTCTAATTAATATCTGACTGCGGTGGCCCTGTAGTACAGCAAATTCGTCGGCATTGCCGGGTCCCTATTTGTTATTTCATTGTCGTTAAACTATGTGTAGTAGAACGCAGAAGCTAACCTAGGTCTCCCACAAGGACGCAATGAAAGCCTATCTAGTCTACAGCGGATTATGGACAGGGACGTTTGGACCTGCGCTCCCAGCTCTCAGTGATGGTTGCTCTCGTAGTCAACTTCTACTGAGGCAGATCATTCATGTCTTCAGAACTATTGCTTTACTATGAATCTGCTGCACACCCTGTCCTTTTTGGTGGGCTCCTCCAGCACCTGCCCCTGTACGATATGATTTTTTTGTCCGCGGGCCTTTCCGTGTCTGACTTTCATTTCCTCTGCACTTCGGACAGGACAATCCCGACGCCTGGACGCTTTTCGGCCTTTTACATCTGAGTAAAAATGAGGTTGACCAGGCGCAGAAAAAGTTTGAACGGATCATCAGACAGCCTGAATTCCGCGCAGACGCCTTTTGCCGGATCACCCTGGGGAATATCTGGCTGCGAACTCTGCACCATCCAGTTCGTGACAAGGATCGACGAAAACGCCATCAGGTACCCTGAAGTTGTTGTCGACTCGTTTCGTTGTTTATGTATCTATTACTTTCCCGAACGTTTAGCGCGATCGATGTTAGGGATTATTTTACGACTGGAAGTGCAAATGTCGCCTAGTAAGTAGTTCAGTATGTACTGCTTAAAACCCAGACGTGTCCCTCGCCGATGTTTCCATTGTCTCGTGGGTGTCACTGTTAGGGACTTAGCTCATCAGTGGGTTACTCAGCGCTCCCCATGTGGTCTCTGGCATATTAATACTGCAGTTTTTCTATGACAATGTTCTGATTTCGTCAGAAATTAACCCGCAAGCCGGGAATAGTCATCGGGGCGAAAGCTGGTATTTGGACCGAATTTTGCGACACTTAGTGGCATTTCGGCCGGATGTTTGTGGAAATCTCACCGTTCAGCATTTTCTGCTTAAAAATCAACATCTTCACCACCAACGCTGTGCTCCCATAAACTCTTCAACTTCCGGAACTGTTTGTGGAACGTTTCATCTGCTATGCCAGCAATAGGCTTATGAAAATATTTGGGTGACCAGTCTCATTAAGTTCCCACTAGATCGGCCACACATCGCAAATGTTTAGGAGGGTTACCGCGCGGAGTATCCTTTAAACTTGAACAGTAAATCACCATTTCTGGAAACCGGCGCTGGTATTTTCGCCTCAAGCCAAAATGGGCATTAAGTGGACTATCGTTCAAGAAGGCGGTATGGCAAAGCGCTAGAAGACGAAACCCTTCTGACAGGTGCCTCTCATGAAATGGTGCCATGTCCAATCGAGAGGATGGAGAACTCAGTGACCTATAGCCGCATATCCTCAGGGTTTTTATGTTCTTTGTATGAGTGAGTACTTCGGACAAGAAACGAAGAGATCTGATTGTTGACCTGTCGTCCACTGTGACATTTACTTATTCTCCCTTAATTCGCGCCGGTTTTAGACATCGTCCTAAGGATCAGCCTCGGACATTGCAACTTCGCGTCTGACCCTGCACGTGATGGGCTGTCTGTGCACCGACATTGTCTACAATTTGCCTTTTTCAACTATTTCAGGAACGCGCTCTCTCCTGCTACAAGGGTGTGCTTAGTGCAGATCCTCGTAATACCTGGGCAGCTCACGGAATCGGCTGTGTTCTGGCACACAAGGGCTTTGTCAATGAGGCCCGCGACGTTTTCGCTCAGGTCCGCGAAGCAACCGCAGACTTCCCCGACGTCTGGATCAACATCGCACACATATATGTTGAACAGAAGCAGTTTACGGCCGCCATCCAGATGGTAAGCAACTGCACTATTCTTCTTAATTTTTCAGGCCGCTCGTTTACTTGTGTTCGGGGGTCTTGGTCCCTCCGACTATCCTGCTGCTGGGGAGACTGAAAACAACCCAGGTCTACCGTGGAAACAGGAGCTTCCGTATACTTAATGTCCGCCTGTTTAACCCGAAAAGATAACAGAAAATGTCATCGGGACTCCTGGCCTGTCTTAATAGATGCTGTTTATATCCAGATTGCGTTTGTCAACGTCAGATCTCGGTGTGGTTTACACTATTTCAACTAACTAAAATTTTCTTTGTTGGAACAGATTGTGCGAAATGGGAGAAGTCGCACACCCAGTCGGCAATCTGCTTTCTTTTGGTTGCGCACGTCTTCTAACTGTGGCATTCTCTTTTTCTACAGCCTGCTATAACAGAAAAATATTCTAATTATCAAACTACATATCGCCCCAAGTTGTGTCGTGGGTAGCTGGGGCCCCCTCCCGCCCCCTAAACCGGTCGCGATGAATTGTCTTAACTTGACCTGATTCAAACTGTGGCCTTTCCTTGCCTTCTTATCCTACTTGAGGATTTTCTACCACAACTCCAGCAAGCCATCTTTGCCCCTGGTACGACGTGATGAACATCAGTCAGGGAAGCGCGAGGCTCAAGCTTTGCTTCTAACTTTCAAAATAAGTTTAGCTTTGCCTTTGCTGAGATTTTCTGAATAAGCGTCAACAAATATCCTCTGCATACGCACACTTACCGCCTTATGCGTGCCTGAATGTCAGATTAGGATTTTGAAGGCCTGGGTTTTATTTCGCTGTAAGTCTATCTAATTTACTCAGGACGCACATATCTGATTGGACCATTAATTAGGTCGATCAACGGTTTCGTTCTCACAATCAGTGCATCGTCCGAGCCGACCATAATGTCGCAATTCGCAGCTGTGTTCTACTGTAGCCTCTTTTCTTGGCGTCTGCACCTGCCGGGTCAAATGCGGAGTATTCTGTGTGAACAACTTAACCACCATCGGTAGTTTTCCGTCCATTCTGGGTTCCTGTTTAATCCTCCTGCCTTACCAATAGAACGTTTATCTTCTTTTTTTTAGTACGAGAATTGCATTCGGAAATTTTCGCGACAAAACGATACTGAGTTGCTGCAGTACCTGGCCAGGGCCTTCTTCAAGGCAAATCAGCTGAAAGAATGCAAAGCCGTCCTCTTGAAGGTTGGTCACCCCCCCCCCCTTTTACTCACTCAGTCTCGCAGCATCGAGAAAACTTGATGAGTGGATATTGTTAAAGGCTCAGACACATTCCGCCAATTATGTACCGCTTCATGTCGCAGTTGCGAGGCTTTCGGATCATCATATGCTTTCTAATATATACTTCAGCTTTTCAGTGTAGAACTTTTTAGACTCTGAAACTAAATTGCGTACGTATAGTACAGTTTTGACTTTTGTGTATTTCCCGTGTGTATTTCCAGTCCCACGCGGCTGTCCAATTATGTTTGCCCGTTACGAGAGTTAAAAGTTAAGTTATTGGAGGTATTTTATAAGGTGACTCATTTTTTCTCCATCCCAGTGAAATACTACTTTGCGCTTTTAGTACACTTGGGTGACCTTCTATAATCGTGTTAGGGAAGTCCACCTGCGCTGGCCACCCCTAACACAGATTCGCATCAGAATCTCGAAAATCGGTTAAAATAAACTCCCGAGTAGAATTTTCGACAAAAATTTGTCTCACCTAGTTACTGACAGGTCGATCGTGTAGGCCACCTTTCCTAGATCTAAAGACGTATGTAGACTCGGACATTCTTCCACGTGCTCGCGTTTAGGGTCGACTCCTGCATTCATCTTGTATAACGTAAGTTGTGCAGTCGTCATTCTGTAGTTTTATGCTCACTCTCTTTGGTTTAGGCCCGTCACGTGAAGCCCTGGGATCCACTTTTAACTTTCAACCTGGCCCTCGTACAGAAGCGAATGGCTGTCATTGTCCTCAGTGACGAAACTAGCAGTTTCTCCGCTGTCTGCGAGGCCATTGCGGACCTGAATATGGCTCGCTGGTAAGTCGCACCGCTACTGGGTCA
This sequence comes from Spirometra erinaceieuropaei, assembly GCA_902702965.1. NCBI lineage: Eukaryota > Metazoa > Platyhelminthes > Cestoda > Diphyllobothriidea > Diphyllobothriidae > Spirometra > Spirometra erinaceieuropaei. Next base: position 352,423 of record CACRXP010000394.1, on the reverse strand, counting down.
CTTCATCTTCTTGCCTCCCTCTTCTTTTACATACACCCTTCCCTCCTCTGAGAGTCTTGTACGTATTCTGCATTCTCTGGGTTTGCCCTATCTCTCGTTTTGAACCTTAGGGCACGTACATTTTGGAGCTTTCATTAGGCTTGCCGGGAGAAGTAGGCGACCGGAAGTGACACGTGTCAGGCCAAAGGAAACATACTTTAAGCTCAGGAAGCGCCTGAGAAATTCAGGGCAGATGCCTTCTCCCTCAATTTGTTGATGTTACTATGCCCAATTCTCCAAATTAAGTCAAGGTTTGCAGCTTCGAACTCGTGGATGGAACCCTTCCTGACTTTGACGTGATAATAACAGTCAGGGGGATGATGCTGGTTGTACCGCCGCTGCTGCCGCTGATAGGTGGGGATGGCGGCAGCGGTGTCACTACTTACGCTGCTAATGCTGATTTTTAGAGGAAGGGTAAAAGGCCCACTGGAACAGATTTATTTACTTGCTGATGCCTCGGAGAGCTTGCTCGACTCACCATTGTCAAAGTGTTCAGTGAAAAAAATGGGACAGAAATATAAATGGCATGCCAGGCTGGGTGGCCGTGAACTGATCGACTTTTTCTACCTTCGTTGCCTTGACTTTGGTGGATGTTTGGCGGGTTGGACACCTGCGTGCGTTATGAGTCATCACGCCGATGGAGGGTGGTCGAGCCGTGTCTGCTCGGTTTTCTTAAGTCCTATGTAACCGTCTTGTCCTAGTCCTTTTGCACATAGTGGCGCAGGACTTTATAACCTGCAGGGAGGTCAGTATGCCTGTTGACGGAATTGACGTCTGAATACCATGCCTCTAGAGTTAGGCTTTCTGCCCTTGAGTTGCCCGGCCTAAGATAGTCTCATCCGGACAGTCAGATGTTGATTTTAATTCCAGTTTACAGCCCTCGGCAGCGTCTGGAGGGAGCACTTCTAAGAGTGGTGCGGTCGGAATATCACTCTATCCCCTTTTCTTTGATAGCACTTTTGATCACCTCTCCAAAGTGAACGAAGTCGTTAACCAGTCCATGGCAGCCGACGAGGCCAAGGCCTGCCAGGATTTGTTGAGTCAGGCGAAGTACCACTTGGACCGGGCAAAATCAAGAGAAGAGCAGGAGCGAGTCTTTCGTCAGCGTCAGGTATGTCTTTTCACACTGGTTGTAGAGTCCGACTTCAGGGCTTCGTATTCAGTGTAAATATAACCTGCATGTTTGTTTTGTATGTCACTATACGCTTAGCACCCTGATCGCTCTTACGTCCCCCGGATCCATACAGCACTTTTCTGAAGCAGCCTACCTCAGATAAGAGTAAACTTGGCGTTATCCTTGTACTATTTTATCTGGTGTCTGTACTCAGGTTCTCAGGACAAATTGTCGTTCATTTGAAACCAGAGTAGTCGGTATATTGAATTACCTTATGCTTTTGTTTAGTTGATTTCACACTGAAAAAGGACTGTGCTGTCCGGTATTCGGGTTCACACGGCCATCATTTGGGTGGCCGACCTTGTATGGCCTGTCCTGGGTTTTGTTGATAGTGGTTGTTGGCAGCAAAACGCTCCTTCCGGTCGCATTGGCCGTCGACAAGTTCAACCAACTCGCGCAGAATAGAGCCCTTCGGTCGTGTAAAACCCGTTCGAGCTGTGGGTATCTCATCTACAATTATTTTGAGTGACTTGTTGGGTGATAGTTTTCGGCAGTATCTAGATTTCAAATTAGTAGTTCCCATCCACCTTTCCGGTACACCAGTTTAAGGTTTAAGGTTTGTGTTGAACGATGAGTAAAGCCTTATTTGATGGCAGCCAACATTCGTGATATCGTTCCACCTCTGGCCTACGATCTTTTTAAAGGTAATCTATTTGTCAAATGGGTACTCAGTCATGCCTAAAGGTATTACCTCTTCGTAGCCCGCGACTACACTTTTGTTCAAATCGGTTGTCCTCCCATTCTGCAGCAAAATTTAGTCAAAGGTTGTCTGACTACTTACCGCCCGTGTACAGGCCCATTAACTTTCAGGAATACCCCGTCTTTCGACGCTACTGTCGTCCTGGCTACTCAGGCGGTAAAGAACTTTGGGTGCTCAAGCCATAGCATGAATGCGATGTCCGAGGACCGACTGAGTTTAACACTACTCAGAATTGAGATAACTCGAATTGATAATTATGGTATTGGCGCCGGTCTCGTGGCTGTCTCGATATTTCCTGCAAATGTGCCTTCTGCGGCCGTCTGTAGCTCATCGCCTTCCTGCTCAATGCAGCACAATTCACCAACTTCCCTAAATTAGTCCGTTCCTGGTACCATGCTGGCTGAGAGAAAAATCAGTATATTTGCCTCCTTTGTTCACAATTAAGTTTCTAACCTACACAGAACATATGGTCTTTCATCTATAGAATACGACGATGGCCACGACTATCCCGGCAGGTTAGAGGGCAGGGGTGATTTGTCTTCTATTTTGACTATAGCGGGAGAGACCTGCACTGCACCGGCCTCCCCCTTTCTTTCTGACTTCATTCCGCCCCGGTGGCAAGCATAAGTTGAGACGACGGGGACTGGACTCGCGCGAAGCGACTGAATTCGTACAGTGCTACTGTGCGATACAATGCGTCTGGTTCATTTCTTACGAGCGAACCGTCCTTCCCACACGAACTCACCGACGTCGGTCGAACCGTTAGGGAGGTGTGGCCTCTGTACTTAGCACTGTTTTGCGAAACCGCGGAAAAGATTTAGGCTTCAGACGTGGTCGGAGCGAGGATGTCTCCTCATTCCCTCCCCCCTCCTCTGTACACCTCTTGCGGACTGTATGCGGGGTATCTTAGACAAAGTGTACACTCATAGCGTAACCGAGAATTTAGTTTATCATGAATCTGGCATTTGCGCACAAACGATGGATAAGTCGTGACAAGTTTTGGAATTGGAAACCTTAGGGCCTTTGCTACTTGTACTTGATACTGTTATGATCATGCCTCCTCCTGTCGGCTTCGGTGATGTCGCGGATTTTGACTCCCCATGCGTGACAATCTGCGGCAGCAAATCTGGAGATCTCTTATTCAGCGGAGAAAACCGAATACCGAAGGTGTGCAAACCACCTCATGTCTCGACCGACAGTTTGAAGCCATGTTTTTAGTTGACACCCTTTTCGACGCCTCCAGATGGATAACGGCGTCGGATCGGGTGTAACAACACTGAGCTCATGAAGGGGGTGACGGAGAGGGTGCGCAAAGTACTTCAGTCCGCACAGGATTTTAATTGGGGCAAAATCCGATTTTCCGGTTCTAGAAGGGATTTATTTTAAAATTTTCTTGCTTTATATTAATGTCATTTTATAGCACAATACGCACAAACAAGGGGTCTTTGATGTTTATTAATGAGTAGCCAAGGGAATTACTTGAATGTCAGGCCATGTCCGATTTTGCCTAGACCTGGCCTGTTTTCCTTTTATAAAAGGGTTTCTGTACCTCAGATCAATTCAACAAACAAAAATAGCAACACCTGATTTATGTCATTCAATCCACTATAATTTTGATAACGAACTGGGTCATCTATAATGCAATCGGACCCTTCTATGCGTGTACTCACCTTGACCGTCGTTAAAGGCATTTCTTGGTGTTCTTCTGCCGCCGCGTAGGAGGAGGAACGTGAAGCTAAGCGACAGCGCGAGGCAAAGGTGCAGGCTAAAGTCGAGGCTCTGCGACTGGAGCGCGAGAAACGTCTGGAAGAAGAACGTGGAAAGTTCCTTGAGAAGGCTAAACAAATTATCATTGATCCTGCTGCAGTGGTAAGTTTCACCCTTCTTTACCGTCCCGCATTGTGTTTGCAATTAGGCCACTCTGGTAGGCTGGACTCTTGTGTAACTGTTGGTAACATTTCTCGACTCTTTATTGCACCTCGCTACATAACCGCATGCCAGGACTCAACTGAAGCTCCTAGGCAAAAGGTGGTTAGCCGCATTCCATGTGTTCTCAGCACTAGGCCTCCACCCCCTTGCCTTGAGGTTTAATCCGAAAATGCCGGTTTGGTCGTAGGGAAGTGCTTTTTGTTCAATGTTTCTTTTGATATATCCTTGTCTTAATTTATTTTCTCCTCGACCGTTTGTGACTATACTACTTGTCTAGCTTAGCTGATTCTATATAAGTCACAGGCAGTAAAAGGTGGCAGCCTTGTAACAGAATGACTTCTCTTCTTGTCAGCAGCGATCAGGCTTTAGCAGAGGCATTGTACTAAACAACCCGTCTGACAGCTTGCTGTCCACGCATTATCCTAGTCTGGGTGTTGCTCTTTGGTATGGGTTGCGAAACACCACGATATTTTGCCCGTCGAAAGCTGCGAACTCCCTTGCGGTCCCAAAGAAAACTTAATGGTGACTTGTGTGTGTGAGCTTGTTTACAGTGAGGCGGATTTTCGCCGCACCTGCCTTGTGTTCCAAAAGCAAGACAGGGTCGAGAGTATGAGATAGGGGCGTGGGAGCGGTGACCGACGACGTCAAGCCCCGTCTACGCGTGCCGCGTACGTGCTTGTTCCACATGAGCCACACTGCAGGGGAGGGAGCCCTCAGCTCTCACATAAACAAGAGTGTCATAGAGGCTGAACTGAAAGGGGGGCCGCTGCAGTCTGACTCGTTCCAAAGGAGGACTCAGTTACCTTGACAGTTGGAAATATTCTAAGCCATGGCTGCTAGCACGTCATGGGTTTAATAGCCCCGTTGTTTGCTTGCAATGAGGAAAATAAGTCTCAGATCGACCCTACTGCCTGTTACCTCTCTCGTGTGTCATTGACTCGCCCGAGTACAACCGACTGAAGGGTGATTTTCGGCGCGGTAACTAGCGTGTCGCGATGGCTCCGCCAGGTTAGCACTTGAGTGGCAGCCTGGGACTACTGGGTGTGTTGGCATTTTGCCCCCTGGGCTCAATCTCATCATCGTCTGACCTACAGGCTCGGACAAGCTATTTGCACATGGGAGAGGAGAAAGAAGCAAGGCCGATCACGAAGCACCGTTCCTCTCGGTAAATCAGCACATCTCATCGTAATAATATATCTGACCCTTTTGAACCTATCACAATTCGCCATAAGTCGTGGCTTAAAAGGTTGCCAGCTGACGGGATAACTCGGTCCTCCTTTTGAACGAGAACCAGGCCGTAATTATTCCTTGGTGTGACCCTTGTAGCACGTCTCATTTCTGCACGATCTGAGCCCTTGTGTGGTACGCGTTAGACAGGGACCACACCGCACGAGTCGCATTCTCAGTCGACTCGACTGCGATAAGGGAGTGTGAACTCGACCCATCTTAGATCAAACCCTCCCTCACAAGCAACAGAGAGCGCTTCAAAACCAACAAGACCCGCTGACAGTCAGGGCTTTGAAGTTTCTCAACCGACGGGATGACTCGGTCCGGCGGGGGCCTGCGGACTAGACACTTTCTTAATGCGGTCTTTATTGTAACCTCATCTTGTGAGGTCGGTGGTCCCTTCGGTATTCCATTTGGGATGGAGTTCGAGGTTCCCG
>CACRXP010000394.1:265057-346750 GCA_902702965.1 Spirometra erinaceieuropaei | reverse complement strand
TGCCCAGGGGCTGCCACGTACGCCTTTACCTGGTCTATTAGCGACTATGCAACCACGTCGGGGAGACGAGAGTATTGCCCTGAACGTGAAGGGTTAACCACCTGTCAACAGTAACGCCAGCTCTCAGGTCGCGACACATTTGACTGAACCCCGTCACATATTCAACTTCAACAATGCCGAAATTCTCAGAGAGGTGACAACCGCCTGGGCTGCGGGCTGCTATAGTCGTGCTTCTCCGTCCGGCAGTTCATCTGCAGGCATGGGGATCTCCCTCTTAGCTATTCGGTTCTGAGATTTCTTCGGTAGAGCAAATTAGCCACCTGCGTGAGCATTACTTCAAGTGGCCGGTTATGGTGAGCCTTGTGACTAAGTGACCGTCAAGACATTAGCAACACTAGATGTGCGTAATCATGCCGTTATCGCACTAAGTATGAACATCTGTGACTGATTTGGGGGTCAGTAATTAACTGCATTTTAGGTATGTTTGCGCAGCAACTGAATCCTACAAGTATTGCTTCACTGTGCATCTGCTGACCATCTGTTGCCGTCAGACAAATAGAATTCTTGTTCCAACGATTGAGTCTCCTGTGTGTATTCCATGCGCATGCTGGTCCCTCCACACTAACCGGGTTGGTTAACCCCGATCCCACTTAGGTCAGAGTTATCCTAAGGCAACATTTAACAGGAACCGTTATGGGTCTCTTTATCTTTCAATTCTCCAACCTATGCCGCGAATTAATAAGTCATGATACTTTAAGAGTGCAGAATCGGTCCACCGCTCTTCCTGTCTCCGCCCGTGGTCAAGCCTACTGCGAGTGAAATCAGATGCAGTGAGCGACGTGATAGTAAACTTCTGTTCAGTGCGTGCTCAGCCCCTATTTGGCCTCGTTTGAACTGACCCAACAACGCAGCCCCTATTGTTGCTCAAGCCGCACAGCATACGACATCTCATGTGCACGATAACTGATGGTGGTCATGTATCAACCAGCTCCATCCGATGAGTACATTGCTCCCGGGATGGGCGTAAATAGAGCTCGTCTCGCATTTATCGGCAGATTCATGTATCGTGGAGGGGCATTTTCAAGAATAGTCACAATCGACGATGAAATACCTCGCCAGGTACCCAAAATCATCCAGTCCTTCGGCCAGCTGCAGGTCTCCGTTTGGGATCGCTGCAGCCTACACTTGATCACGAAACTGCAAGTGTGTCGAGCTGCCATCCTGCCAGTGCTTCTGGTTGGGGCAGAGACATTGACCTTGTACGAAAGTCCAGCAAAGAAAGTCAACCATTTTCACCTAAGTTGCCTCGGCAGGATACCAAAAATGAAGTGAAAAGACAGGATCCTCGACAGGGAGGTCCTGGGACCAACCGACATCCTCGGTTTACGTGCCATGCCGGGACAGGTGCAACTGAATTGGAGCGACCACGTGCGGACGAATGGCGAACACCTGTCTACACAACTCCTACAGTGACGTCGCCACGATTACTCTCAGACAAGGCGGACGAAGGTATTCTTATAAGAACGATCTGAAGACCTCTCACAAACATCTGTAAATCAGTCCTGCTACCTAGTAATACTGTCCGGAATCGGCGGGCGTGACGCTCCGCTCTGAGATCTGGAGTCGCAATATGCGAAACTCATCGCACGGACGAAACCAAAATGGGGGGAGGCCAGCATGATCTAGTACCACATATCAACGCCCCATAAATCAAGTGTGGGGTGTCGAGAAAGCATCGCTCTATCGTAACTCAAGTATTTTCCACAGGAGCCTCAAAAAGTCCGTGAAATGTTATCCTGCGCTTTGGGCTTCTGCTTTTGTTGGAATCACACTTGGATCACACAAACCTGACGCGTTGGTTCTTATTGAAACAACTAAACCCTTTCCCGAAGTTAAATTTTTCGTGATAAATTTGTCAAGACACTCGTTCTCGCGAACCAGGTCTTGAATCTCTCTAAGCTACTCGTCGATGCTGTCTGTCGAACAGATCTTTCTAGTCCATTGCGCCAAATAATGGATTAGATCGCGTTTATATTGAAGAGGTACGAAACTACAGGAGTTTGTCTATTATCCGGGTCAAGTTTCCTTCCGACAGACGTTCCTTTCAACGCGATCGTCAGCTTTTCTGCTTAGAAGGGCGTCTACGTTATATTTTTATTCCAACTCTAAATTTTCACTCTAATCCGTCTGACTTAAACTGCATATATTCACGCTTGTATTAACCATGGGCGTTTCTTTCATAGTTTTTTTTTATTAAAGATCTAACACAGAAGCGTGGTGTCTCATACTGCTCTTATATACTTCCGCAGGATTTGCGGGCTTTGTCTGAAAAGGAGAACGAATACGGCATAAAGGATTTTATTAAGACCGTTTCCACACTTGTTAGTACGTTTCCCAAATTACCTTAATTCGGATGACTCAACTTACACGATGAGTTCCATTCTTGCGCCCCCCTCTCACTCCACATCTGCCGTTTGATTATCGATTTCTGCCGTAAGTCATATCAAGCGTACTTGGCAAGTTTTTCCAAATGTCAAACTCAGTGTAGTACGTCACTTACCACGTAACTCCCTTCCGTTTCAACCTTTTTGCTAATCTTATCAGAAACTTAAGCTGTTCCTCTGATGGACCTTAAACGCCGCACGATTTAAGGTTGCCTCTGTGCTCATGACAGGTCGCTTTCATCTGTCCACTTTTAGGAGAAGAAGGGGCGTAAGAGCGGAGCCGGTGGCAAGCGAAGAACCGATGAATTTGTGCAATCAGGGGACGATTCGGGAGACTCCTCTGGCTCTGAAACTCACCAGCGCACAACCGACACAGCACGCAAGAAGAAGAGTCGTCGATCTGAAGGCGGTCTTTCCCGATCACGACGCTCTGAAGGCCGCAGCTCCAAATCCAGCAAGTCGCACCGCGCTAGCCGTGAGGATCGTCTGTCGGCTAAGCAACGCGGTCGCGTGGTCAGCAAGGCCATAATCTCAGATGAAGACGATTCGGGTAGTTCAGACGAGGAGGAGAGCGCTCACCAGCAGCGAATGTTGGAGTTCCGGAAGGCGCAGTCTGCGGCCGCCGCCACAGCAACCGCCGCACGTGAATTCGACAGCTCAGAAGACGATGCCGGTGCAACACCCGAGTCAAGTGACGACGACGACCGGGAGGCCGCTAGGGGCGGTGGGAGTAGGAGACGGCGGGCCAACGCACCCAGTGAGTCCTCGAGCGAAGAGGAGGAGGAGAAAGCAGCCTCGGTGGCACGTCGCCATGCACACAAGCGAAAGTTACAGAAACGTACGAACTTTAGTGACCAGGAAGAAGAAGAAGAAGAAGAAGAAGAAGAAGAAGAGAGTGGTAAAGAGAAGGAGCACACAACACAACGTCGAAAGATTTCGCCGGAGGTAGAAAACGACGACAATGAGGACGAGGACTCGGACACTCAGGGGGCTAACAAGAGAGCTCGTTTGCTAGCCAGCAGCGATGATGAGGACGAGAGTGATGGCGGCCGGCGACAGCATTCGGTACGGGCCGTGGAGGACGAGGAGGAGGAGGACGAGCAAGAGCAGGTTCAACAGACGCGGTTACGCCTTCCGCAATCTTCCTCTGACTCGGATGTTGGTTTTTAGAGCGCCTTCAGCTGTGACTTGCGACTTTTTATGTAAACAACAGACTCAAAATGATACCCTGCCCTCCCTTTGTCTAAAACTTGAAACTTATCAAAACGTCCTTTATCCACGTTAAATATGTTTTGGCTCTGTTTTGCTTGAGTCCATAATGCAGATTTGCCCGCGGTCACCTCTACTAATCCCCACTACGCTTAAGGGCGCCCTAGCAAGTAGAACCGTCGTTCGGTGAACTCGACCCGATCTTATACGCCAGTTTAGACTTACTGCAAGACTAGACATTCGGAAATTACTTCGAGTAGACAAATTTACGTAAGCGCCTGAAGACAATTCGACAGCACCACAGACCTCGGACATCTCTTATGTAATTTTCCAAGCCGCCCTCGAGACCTATCTGTCGAATACACCGGCTAACGCCATTGGCCTCAGACGCGTACACTGATCCTGCGTTGAAGGCGAAACTTCATTTCCACCGTGGAAGTTTGGCGTGAGGGTATTTTGCTTCGTCTGCAAGAATACTCTGAAGTTACTGTCGAGTTCCCTCCAACATTTTCCCTATTAACAGCATTGTGTTTTCGATTTCTCATTATAACCAAAAGGCGTGTTTCCCTGAGAATTTGCATATCATGACGTTACCGGGTGGTGCGGATTCGTGCATTTCACTAGACCAATGGAGAATGAATCCGCTACTTGCTGCTCGAGATGCTGGACCTCTGTTCGACCCGACGTAACTTGCCCTAACTCAAGTTTTGCGTCTCCCCGACCTGGATTGGCTGATGCTCGAATAGGAGTCCAGTATGTTGATTCCAGTCCCCGATCTAATTGGTTTGTCTCTTCATCGATGGCCTTAGGGGCCTGAGGACAGGCACCAAGACTATATGGCAATTCAGGCCACTGAGTAACTTGAATACCTTATTCATAGGTTTTAAACCCGGAACGTCAATCCATTACCATAGACGACCGGAAAAAAGAGTAGATTAGGATAGATATTGGACACTGGAAACCGCAGAGGTAGCAAGCATGCAAACGAAGGTGTGTACGGTACAGTTCTGACGCCTGGGATCTTCACATAACCGGCTCAGGTGATAGCGTGCTGTCATCTAATCCAACGCGTTTCCAGCCGCCTTTATAGGCCACACATCCATGGAAGTCTACGTTAATACACCGCCGGTCAAACTCCATCATCAATGCATCACAGTTCGACCGTCGAGTTCGACGACGTCCATCGTGTGTTCCACAGCGAGGTGCAGCGGACACGGTGACTTTCGCGTGAATTAGTTTATGGTGGTAGTAGACCTGGGCCGCATCTATCGCACTCTCCCTTCCCCACTCCCCACCTGGACCCAGTGTCAAGACTGAGTAAAGAAGGCCAAATGCGGGGGAGGGACAGGTAGATTGCACGGCCGGACCCGCAACTAGGCGTGCCACCGCACCCCCCTGGTCCACAACACACACTTCACCAGGATTTTAACCGACAACGGCAAAAGAATGGAGACTTGCACGGCCGAGGCCGCACCTAGGCGTGCCGTCGCGCTTGACTCGGATCCCACGGAGTGTGAGTGCCATAAAGGCCACATTAAGAAGGAGCCATTGCAGCCTATCTCTTAGACCACCAACCGGCCACTCCACAAAAAACACACAAAAATGGGCTGAATGCGAGGTCCAAGTTATCCCGTCAGTTTGCTACCTTCCAAGCCACGACATTTAGCGTACCGTAATAACTTCAAGTGAGTCAGTTTGTTTATAGTGAGGAAAATGTGCCGACTCGTCGACCTCACTCTCCCTCCCCATTCCTAGGTTCCAGCCCCTGTCCGAGCCGGTCAGTTGACTGGAGGGGGTAATGGGCGCGCTGGCTGACATGGTCCAGTGACCTTGTCTGTGGGCGCCACATGCACGACCTGGCCCCCCAAACACAAGCACCTGGATTTCACACAACGGGACCTGGGCGGCGCACATCTCACATGCGTGAGAGTGCCGTAGGTCACGTTTGGAAGGAGCCGCTTCAGCCTGGCTTAGTCCGCCACTCCACGCAAACACACACACCACCACATATCTCCTCACCAGTACATACGCAACACAGGAACCCGTCCCCTATCGTTCATCAGAAGCACTCAGCGGACACCTCTGACGCAATTGGGAATCGAACTCTTCGGCTCCTCCCCCATATGACCTCCGCGGCACTCCAACATACGTAAGATCCGAACAGCCCGCACCCTCCTCGTGGGGTCCTTGTATGTTGTGTGGGGGACCCGATCGTGTGTATGGTACGCCTAGACAGGTTGCTTTTAACTGTCAGCCACTGAGCCAAATCTCAGCATCAGTTGGTTATCCGGCTCATACAGTGGACTGGCATTCGGAAGGAGAAAAAGTGAGGTCGACTCCTTCAGCGTATATTCCTCACTATAAACAACCTGACGCACTCGACTCTATCAGGGCGCGAGTTGTGGTCCGGAAGGCTGTCAATCGACACGATGGCCCAGACCTCTTCTCAGGAGGGAGAGTTAGGCTGCCTCTTAATGTGGCTTTTATGGAACTCTCACTCAGTTGGGATCCTGGCCGACCCGTGTTCTTGTGTCGGGAAATCCTAATCCTTTGTGTGCGGACAAGGGGGTGTGATGGCACACCTAGGTGCCAGTTTTCGCCGCGCTTGCCAGCTCCTCCCGCCTACGGTCTTCTTCATTCTGTCTTGACACCTTAATGCAGTAAATCCAGCGCAGGTATGCTATCACTATAAACTAATTTGCGCGCAAGTCGCCTGCCTGCTGTGAGTCACACGGTGAACGTCGTCGGGAAACAACAATAGGACTGTCGCCGTAAAAATGTAGTTCCGACCTTCTTCTCCCGAAGAATGCCCGACAATCGTATTCCGGTATTTCCTGTTTCAATTCAGCGCCTTTGCACAATTTTGATCTTTGGGTTGGCGAGGCTTTTCAAAAATTGTGTCCGGCGTTTGGATGTGCGTCTACAGTCATTTTGCCGACTTGTTTTGCTCCATGGAAACTATAAGGTTCTCGAGACACCTACATGCTTCCAGGACTGTGATCTCGGCGCCATTATGGTACCCCTGTAGGTGCTCAATAAAACAATTTCTTCACTAAGTTACCTCTGTTCTTAGGTGTTACCTTGCCGTCTCTGGAGCTAGAGAACACTGCTGACTGGCTGAAATGGACCACTGCCCACTTTTACCAGCCTTTAGGGGGAGGAGAGCTACTTCTGTTCGGTCACTCTAGCCATGCTGTTAGGCCGCTTTCGCCCTCTAACAGGCACTGACTAGAAATTTGAAGCACTTATTACTCGATATAGAAACGGGCTTTTCCGGAACTGAGTGCTCCGTCATTTTTGGCTGTGGGAAGCTGCTGCACTTGTGGATGAATCGTGCAGGATATCCATGCTTAAGCAGAGTTCCTTTGAAGCATATAAGTTCTGCATTCAGTGTCTCATTAGAGCAAATGTCCCTGGCTCCTTGGAAAAGAGTGTGTACTAAGTTCCGTTCCCATTATAGAGGTACCAGACTCAAGAAATGCATGTATTGCGCCTCCCAAGTATTCTTATGAAAACCGCTTCGCCTTATGGAGCTATCTTTTGTCTAAACACAAGAACGTCCGGGAAGGATAGCTGGTTGTCTTGTTCTTTAGCCATTCATAGTGGTAAGCCATTATTCAGTGTCTTTAATATCATCAACAGTATCGAATACATCATCCACATATCTTTTGTAAAATGGTGTCATGTTAAATTTCGAGGACAGTTTCTCTTCTAGTTGGACTATAAATATATCAGCAAAAGTAGGACCGAGAGAACTTCCCATTTTCACTCTGTCATTTTATCTATCGAATCGAGTTTTGTACCCATACAATGGAAACGGGACGTAGTATACACTCTTTTCCAAAGAGCTAGGGACATTTGCTCTAATGAGACGATGAATGCAGATCTTGTATGCTTCAAAGAAAATCTGCTTAAGCATGGATATCCTGTACGCTTCATCTACAGGTACAGCAGCTTCCCACAGCCTAGATTGGCGGAACATTCAGTTCCGAAAACACCCACTTTTATATCCTTGCCTTTTTAGGGTAACAATATTTTTAATACTAGCAATCGACGGCTGCGTTGCAACTTTGAAGGAACATACAATGCGGCCGACCTCACATTATGCAGTTCTGCTAAGGCTCGTACAATTCCATGGGCGCAAGATGCCCTGTCAAAGCACGCCACTTCAAATTGTGTATATAAATTCACATGCATTGGGGAATGCAAGTACGTTGGGTAAACGCAAAGGCTGTTAGCAGCCAGGTCTTTTGCGCACCTGCCAGAGGGCCTCTAAAACAAGATCCCGCGTTCGTCCATTGCTAAACACCTTCTTGATAACGGTCATTCTGTTAACCCTAAAACAGCCTTTTGAGTACTTGTCCGGACACGAACAACTCGGACATTGAGTTACCTAAAGGCAGCGGATGAAACCGGACCTATGCAAACAACTGGAACATGTGGTCAGTCCTTTCCGTGGTATCCTCTAGCTCCTTGATTTTCATACTGCCCCTTTCCTTTTTGCTCGTTAATACTTTGCCATTATCCGTCCCATATTGTGCTCAAGTTACTAATTTTATCCATTAGCCTGCATTGCCATAGACCATGACCTTGATTTTGCATTGACTTGCCGTACGTACTTAAACTGACGTGTTCCCCACTCGTTAATTATGTTATGGAACGACAGCACGGAACTGATGAGCCGTCGCGCAATTTGTTGGTACCAATGAATCCTGCCTTGCACGCTTGCTTCGAGCGCTGACTAGTTTAACCCATGCATCTTGCTAAAGGGGCACAGGTTAAGCAGCCACACGTCTGGGAGTGGCAGTTAGTAGTGGCCAGCCCAGCCGGGAATCGTCCAGTGTGGGGTGATTCGAGTTAGACGCCCCCTCATTAAATGCGTCGTCTAGGAAGGGCCGTCATGAAGGAATTTTTGTTCAGAGGTGGCCTCAGCGGTTTTGCCAAGTCCACTGGAGTTATGTACCGCTGTGTCTCTGGATTCCTGTTAATTCTGCCACGATGCCCCCAACGTTACCATACGCTCACCCGTACCCTTCCGGACTCACTTGTTGACGACCCTCGTCAGCTGCCCATGACCAACGAACTTCGGCCCTAGATGAGAGTGAACTATGCAAGTACATTAGCTCGAAGAGAAATCTTCAGAGGCAAGTGAATAGCCTATCAGACACCTCAGATTCCAAGTGGACCTTTTGTCGGACTTACTCGCTGCCAACCTCTAAAAGAAATGACACCGTTGAAGTGGCCGTTGCCAAAAGCAGAAAACCGGCCGCAATTATTGCTCCGACCCTCAAGAGGTCTCTTAAGGTTGCGCTTTGACACGATCGGTCACGCTGGCAGCAGGTTTGACCACCTAGCAACTTACCAACCCATTCATCAAAAGGGATTTTGACAGGCGTACCAACTATCCCAACAAAAATGATAAAGGTCATAACGATTATGACTGCCCCAAGTTAAGACTGCCAGTACCTAACCGTCGTAAGCGGACGGATTGAAGTCTCCACTCGAATTGATGCTGGGGCGATTGTAACCAGAAAAACAATTCGTAGGCCGCAAGGGAGATTTTTTGGTTGGATTTGCTGAAAAGTCTCAATTTTGAGTTATTATGTACAAAGAACCGCGTCTATCACAAGGTAATAAGTTTGATATAAAATCGAAATGTTATTAGGGTTGGTAGGCATTCTCCGACTCCGGACCGGGAGTATCGACGGTAATAACTGCCTCGGTAGATTGCAAAAGTGGTCTGGGGTGATAAGTCACCTCAACGACATCATTTTTGCCAGTTCCGGAGGCGTTAACGCCGGTGATTTCGTGCCGGAGGTCAGCAACATGATCAGCATCCCCAGCGTCTACACTCCTCTGGTCATCCTCCGCTTCATCCTCCTCCCCTTCCTCGCTCTCCACCAGATCGTTCAGATCGATCTCCTCCGGGTTCTCGTACTCCGCGTGAACGTCAAATGAATCGCTAGGTCGAGAGCGTTTTCTGGGACTGGGATCAGTAGGATCGTATTCCTCCGTCGTCTCCTCACCCACTGCGGAAAAAAAGAGCGATGTGTCGGGTGAGGTGACGAAGGTTGGTGCATCGACCTCTGAGCCTTCCTGATCCTCTCCGGAGTTTTCGGCAGTTTCACTACGTGCGCCCTCATCCTCATCTCCTGCAGCAGCTGTAGGTGGTGGAGACTTTGCAGGTGGTCGTACCAAATCTTCTTCGCAGGCGTCGTCACCCTCTTCCTCCTCCTCTTCATCGCCAGGATGCATGCGGTTCGCGAGGTCTGCCAGGTTGTAGGAATCACGGCCTAAAAGAAGGGCGTTTGGGTTGACGAGTTCCAACATCGCGCAGAGGAGCTCAGTTTGCGGATTGGAGAAGAGCTGCTGTTTGCGGGCGCCCTCCTCAGCCAGCTGTGCTAAATTAGGGCCGCCGCCACTCTGGCGGTTTCGGTTATTCATTTTGTTTGCACTGGTAGTTAGGAGGTTCACGTCTGTGGGTTTGTAGGCGGGAGCAGTGCGCTCAAAGTTTTCCGGAATAGAGAAGGTGCCGGCAAACGGTTCCCAAAGTTGCTGCAGGTCTTCAGTACTCGCCACATATGACCGCCTAACAAAAAAGGGCAAAGGAGTGAATAGAAAAGGACGACCTTCGAGACAAGGCTCGAATAAATTAAGGCAAAGAAAAATTTCCAAAAGGGTGGCTAAAATGACTAATTCTGGTCAGGCGGGGATAGACCCGTGCCGGCGTCCGCTTTTTTGACCACTGTCATGAATGCTCTACTATCTACCCATGGTCTCACCCCCGTCGGCCGCCATCTAAAATACCCAACGTCACATCGGAGCGGCGCTCATAATCTATCTTGACTGCAAAACAAAATACAGAGGTTTCGTTTTGCCGGTCTAGATCCCGCACAGGCAAAACGGAACGTCCGTATTCTATGCCCCAACCAGGAGGGATCAAAAGGACTGCCACCCAAATGGCCATAATTTCAATCTAAGAGGATACTTACATCGGACACATAAATGCCCACATTAGAACGGAAGGAACGGCTAACAAGCAGGTTAAGAGCCCACATGCCACCGAACAAAGGTTTCGATTCACGGACTAGCACTGATCAGGGACGGCCGCTGTGCACGCCAACTGGATATCACTGGCGCACAAGTTGGAAAACATCAACCGGGGCAGTGGGGTGCTAACCACTTAAAAGGACAATGGCAACTGTCCACCTCCGTAAACAAGCGAAACTGCCCTCGAAGGAATGTAGGGAGGTTAAATGGCAGGCCTACGCAAGGGTTAACTGACTAAGCTCTAGCGGCACACAGTGGCAGCATCAAGAACAATTTCTCCAATGTGTGAAGATAGGTATTGGGGGTGATGCTGTGGATAAAGTCGCGTTAAAACTAACTTACGCTTCCACGAAAGGAGGGAAAGAATGGAGTAATAATAATCACCAGACATGGCCTATTAGACAGTACACGCTTGGTAGACAATTTTAAGGAGGCAACTTCCTGTCAGAAAGTAAAGAACGGATGATGTGTAGTAGGCGAAACATACGCTGGTTTGCCATCCTGACCCGGTAGGATAGAGGGGATCTGAGAAAGAGACATGAGATCGTTGGTGGCCCTGAGGACGCACAGCCACTCGGGGTCAAGGCAAAGGGAGGGTGGCTCAGGGGGATCAGTAGAATCCTCGGAGGTGGATGACGGTAGGCTGACGATTAGCGGTGCCTCCTCATGGGGACCGCAGACGAGACCGTCGGCAGAGTAAGTGGCAAAGTCTGGGTCCGGATCAATGTCCAGGAACTGAAGGTAATCCCGAGAGGGTAGGCACTTGTCCAGGGCCAGAAATCTGGTGACTTCGCGCTGCGGATCCTTAGGCAGGAGGAGAAGGTAGTGCAAAGGCTTTGTGGCAAACGAGGTGTGGAGATAAGGCAGGACATGGGATAAGGAATTTCAATATGGGGCATGTGAGAAGCGCGTGCCCTGGCCCATTAGTGCCTGAAAGGTAGGCCAATCGTTGGATGAACACCTCTAGGCCCCCGCTCTGTGGGCTGGCCGGATAAATCTTACTCAAGCAAGACGTGCTATATACTCTGACGTAGAACCGAAATTAGTGAAGTAGACGTTAGAATTCGGTTCCGACTAATTGCTGCGAGAGAATCCGCAATATCAATAACAGGTTGAACAAAGCCCAGGAATGAGATGTGAATAACATATGTTACTGCACAGACGGTAGCGGTATTACTTCCAAATAAAGGTTACGCCGGCTACCCTAAAAAAGATAACGTCTTTATCTTACAGGCTTGCGATGTTTGTAGGATGTTGGATATTTTTCGAGCGAGCGGAGAAACAGATTATTTTATTGTATAACTTCTGTAGCAAATTGCATCTCCCTGTAGATAACCAAGCGAGGTTATGTAGTAATTTGGCCAGCAGCCACACAGCGGCGCGTGATATAAGCTCTCGAGAGAGAGCTCCAAGGCACAACGGCACGGGTTCGGTAGAGCGATTGGTGAGCACCCTTCTGCCATTGTATATACCCGATCACGACCGACGGGACAACGAGTTCGCGACTCAGTGACTAGGTGCGTTGGACTTCTAACCAACAGGCGACAGGGTCGAGCTCCAGATGTTCCACACCTCGGGTTGGATATGCCTAGCTGATGACAGCTAATAAGCCAGAGATGACCATTCCAGTCCCCCTTGTCATTTTCGATAATGCTACTCGACCTATATTACGCGCCGCTGCTGGCTGGGCTCGAAGAGAGTGCCCCAAGGCACAACGGGACGAGTGAGTTCCGTAACACGATCGAAGCGCTGGTCAACAATTCGTCGCCGCATACTGAGACGACGCCTTCCGTCTTTTGTGATAGCCAATATTACTCGGGGGGAAGGGTTATGAGGCAATATTCAAGCGCCTACCGAGTGCGCGACAACGGCGGCAAACTTGCAGTGCAAATGGGCCGAGAACCAGTAGCGTGGACGTAGACGACAAAGTAACTGCTCCCCAGGCGGACTGCCCAGAGTATTTGCGTCGACCTCCTCTCTGAAGTGTCGCTTCCTTTGCAACAATTCTTTCGTCTCGCCGTAATTGTAGATGCCGCGCGGCCAATCGTGGCTCAGCACAATGTCCACACGGCGCGCCAGCTGGCCAAGTCGAAAAACTTCTATTGAACGAAGGTGGTACACTGACCGTTTGGTCGCCTCTGAGTAAGGCGATCGCTCGAAGTGTCCCATTGGATAGTCATGTTGTTTGTAGATACCTGAGAGGCCGGCGATGCGTAAGCCGGCAAATTGAACGACTCCCGCATAGCCTGAAATAAAAGAAGAGGAAGGTATGTGTGGGAGTGAGCTCGATTCCTCTGTTGGAATAACTGTCAGGAAGCAGGGAAATGTAGACTCATAGGCTTCCCCGAGCGCGCATTCTGTTGACTTACCCATGTACCAGATGTTTGGTGCCACCCAACCACCATAGGGCAGCTCTTGGAGATAGCAGGAAGCCTCATGATTGCCGCCGACGAAGACTGTCGGCACGGGAGCGGTCACTTCTTCGGAATAATATCTAAATATATGTACGCATACGTGCATAGGTAGAGTCAAAATTCGTGAGCGTAAAAACGACGCAGAGTCAAACGTGCGATTGTCACAAGTTGAAAACGTGGCGACCGGAAAATGTCCCTCAAACCGGAGCTCGTCTGGCAATCAATTATGTTACAGTCAGAGACCGATCTCATGAAATTTTGGCCGAAATTGTAAAATGCGTACTCAACTAGGAAGGATTATTTAGGTGGAGTTGTGATACTGACTATTTTCCAACATAATGCCGTGATATTTCAGGCACGCCAGGACGCTGATTTTTGAATGCACTTCTTTTTGGCCGCCTGTGATGACTTCAATCAGTAAAAAAACGACTACTTAGTTAATAGGGATCTTTTTTATTGATTTTCGATGCCCCTATAAATTTAAATATATTTTGTTGGAAACGTGCACAAAAATACTCTTTGTTGTGCTCATTTGGTAGCAAATCACCGCTTCTTCCAAAGGTTATATTCGAAGAAAGGGCGCCTTTCGGTTTTGAAAGTTTTTTAATTCCAGAATAACTCTGAGCGTGATCTGCCGTTGGACTAGTTTACTAGCTGTATACTCTCCGCATAAAGAAAAACATTAATTCTTCTATTCCATTGAGTAGGTGCCATATCTGGTTCATAAACTTTCGCAACGGATGTGGACTATGTTGTATACCTCATAAGGAGCATTACTGAATATATACATACAATGCTATTTGGACGGACATTCTACAGGCTTAAAAAAATCTCATTATCAAAAACTTTTAAAATCGAAAAATACCCTTTCTTCGAGCATACAATTCGGAAGAAGGTGTGATTTGACACCAAATGAGCATAAGAAAGAATATTTTTATTCACGTTTCCTATAAAATGTATTTGAATTTATAAGAGGATCGAAAATCAGTATAAAAAATGTCTATCACCTAAGTAGTCGTTTTTTGCCGGTTGCAATCATTGCAAGCGAGACTGTTAGACTTCCTGTGCAATGTTCATGCTAGTCATCAGGCAAAGTTACAGTTCAAATGGGTCCTCCAAGACTGAACTTTCTCTGATGTAGCAGAGTGCATAACATTAGGGACCGGTAGTGATTTATCCGTGGTCCAAAATCGTTTGAGTGCAGACAAACTCCGTGAAATGAGAACCCGTACCTTTAGCAAGCACAGTTCGGTCGGACCGCCATCCAGAGGCAGTGCCCTGGGTAGGTTTTCACTAGTACTACCAACTATGTAAAGAAGCGGGATATCGCTCACTCTTCAGGAACACCAATAGTCATGAACGTCAACGACAGTCTCCCAAACACCTACTATACACGTCAGTCCTGGTGCAGTGGACTCAACGCAGACACAAACTTTGTAGTCGCAGCCTTTTTGAAGCAAGAAAGGAAGATGTTTGACACACCTATAAAAGTCCCCCATTCGGTAGAATTTGGGCGGCACACTCATGGAATGTAGATCAGCTGGATTTCGTAGGGACTGGAAATCGCCGCAGCAGAGCACCAGCTCCGTCCTGGTCGACTGCTCTCGATCCACATTGGCGATGTCCTCGTATACTTTGTCCAGTTCGCCGTGCAGACAGCCGACCACACATACTCTTACCATGTGCAGAAAAGTCCCACGGGTGGGGGCAGCTGCGGCTGCTATAATCACAAGTTACAAGGAATTTGTGTGCGGTGGGAGGGGGTGATTATGTGCAGTTATGCAAAGTGGCATCGGGAAAAATTTGGAAGTTAATAGAAGGTTGCGAATTGAGGATCGCTGGACGCGAATAAACTGACTGAGACTGATCCTGTGACGGCACCAGTAGCTGGCACTCTATTCAGAGCACAGACGGCTGGTGCGTTGCGTAAGTCCGACCCTACGTTTTTGAAGGGCAGCTCACACAGGCCCTGTAGGCAGTAAAAGTAGTATAGGATTAGAAGGAGCGCATATATTCCTTCCAACCACTACAGATGAGAGGACATACTATGCTGTCCAACACTTCTTGGCCTTTTAAAGGACAAGTGCACAGCTACAAGTTGTTTGCTAGTGCAAGTTGCTGGACAGTAGATTGTACTTAAACAAGAAAAACAGTGTTGGCAATCAGAAACAGGTAAAATAGGCCGTTTCCATGGGATCACATTGCCCGAGATCAGGCTGATTAAGTCTGATCTCATGGGTAACAGGTAGTTGATGAAGTGTTGACAACTAGATGTTAAAAAAAGCAAACAGGTGAGGAAGACTCTTAAGGTATACAAATTAACGGTGGAAATCAAAATCAAAATTTGTCGTTTGTCTGAGAAATTGTAGGCAAAAACTATAATGTTGTTTTGGCGAATTCAACGTCCCATTCAAGAAAAAATAAGTGACCTTGAATGTGTGCACGGAGTACCAAGAAGCAGGTAAGACGTTTAACAGTAATCGGTGAGGGAAGCACATGATTATTACCTGCCCAAAAACATTATGCGAGCCCTCTACTAGACATGCCTATATAATGTCATGAGATTTTGGAATTCGAGTTTAGCCCAGTGAGTTAGGCGGTGTGAACAAAGCTAGCCTTAGGTAACCCAAAAAAACCACCACTTTCACAGCACTGACACTCGTATAATTACATCTTTGCAAGTCTTTTGCATGGGCCTGATTGTCTAAGTGGATTCGACGTAGGTGATGCGTGAGTACTTAACGAGGTACAACGATGGCACGTCCAAAAAAGGGAAAGTCGCGCCCAGATCGACCCCTTACACTCACCGCCTCACCGAACTAAGGAATCAGACAAGCACGGCAAGACAACCTTGATGTTGGGGTGGTGAGGTGGAAGAAAGAAAAAAGCCCACTGGATAACAGGATTATCCACTGTCTCAATGGGGAATCAAGGCACAGTGGAAAGAGCCGCTACGCGGGGATAGCGCAAAGTACTGGAGAATAACACTGCTCTATACGCCAAAACACTCCTGCAAACACACGTTTTCAAACGCACGTATTGATCCAAAGGTCTTTTGTAAAAGAAGATTAAGTTCAGTACTACAAACACGTGTATATCATTATTGTTTTCATTGTTACTAGCAGGGAAACGCCAGGAGTGGCGAGGGCATATAAAGAGCATGGCATAAACAAATGCGGGAACAACGGGCAGAGGCAGTTGTAACAGAAGCTGTCTATCTTGTTCAGTGGACAGGGGTGTTTGTAAAACATTTGCTGAAATGTCATCGACCGCCGCCGTAGCCGCCACCAGGTCTGCGGCCTCCAGATTGAGGACCACCTCCGTACCCGTAGCCGCCACAGCCATATGGTCCCATCATTGGGCCTCCCATTGCGCCACCGCGGGGTCCCCCCATGGGCGGTGGAGGTCCGTTGCCGTAACCACCGCCTCGATAGCCGCCTGCACCACCACCGCCAGGTCCATACGGCTAAAGAAGCAGAAATTTTGCGGACAGATGGGTTCATTACCCCTCACCCAACAACGCAGTGAAAGAAGAAGAAGAAGAAGAAGAAGAAGAAGAAGAAGAAGAAGAAGAAGAAGAAGCCAGAGATAGGAGATGATCTCTATTGACAGGAAATAGCATACCTGGTGGTAACCACCAAACATTTGATTTGGCGGCATCATACCGGGTTGATGCATGCCCGGACCCCCATGTCCTCCGTCGTACGGGCCCATGTTTGGCGGTCCATAGTCGTAGTTGCCACCCCAGCCACGCGGCGGTCGGGGCGAGCTGAATGTGTGGAAGGCAGAAAGTAAGTGGGCTTCAAATGAAGCAAAAGAGCTGCTGACATTAGGCCTACGCCAAAATTGTACACGACCTAACGAAAACAGAAGAACGTAGAGCTCGAGGGAAGCAAAATAGCCCAAAGAAACGGGATGTCAGCCTACTTGGCTTGATTCCTTTGGTCACGCCGCATGAAGCCGGCGGTGGTGACGGACCCACCACCCTGACGAGACCGTGATCGAGATAGTGAGGATTGTGATTCGGTGGGCGACTGTGATCTCGACCTAGATCGGCTGCGGGAACGACCCCGATCTGAGCGGCGATCTCCGCCGTTATCGCCAGATCGGCTACGTGAGGAGCGGGACCGTGATCGCGAGGGAGATCGTGACCTGGACCGGGACCTAAAACCAAATTCGCAGTTGTTTTTTTTTAAATGCAGCTCAAGGTGAGATATACCAAATTATCAGACAAATGTCGTAGTAAATTTCACTACCACTAAAAGACGAACCCACCCGGATGACCGAGACCTCGAAGGCGAGCGAGAGTAGGAGCGGGACCTCGAACGCGACCTTGATCGGGAGCGCGATCGACGACGATTGTCGAAACGACGATAGCTCACGGAGTCACGTGTGAGTAACTGCGTCGGAGGTCCAGTTGCTGGTGTGGGCCCAGGTATGGGTGGCGGGGGGAAGTTCATGTAGCCCACAGGCGGCGCAACAGCCGTTTGTGACGGCGCGAACGTACTTGATGGCAGAGCAGAGGTGCGATCCGCGCCCGACGGTTCGCCGCTAAAGTTGGACGATGCTGTGGAGTTGGCTGGCGCTATGAGAGAATGGTGACCGCCGTCCGCCGGCACGGCAGATTTCAGGCCAAAGTTGGGTGGTGGAACAGCAAGTAGAGCAGCCGGACCGGTTCGTATGGCCTGGCCGATGGCGGTGACTGGGTAGGCAGTTAGGTAGGCCAAATGCGGTGGACCTCGACTGTTGGCACCGGAAACAGAACGTCGATCAAACATACGGAAGGGATGAGCGTCCGGGTTGTCGTCATCCTCCCTCTCCTCTTTATCTTTCTTCTTGTCGTTGTCGGCTTCATCTTCGTCTTCTTTTCGCTCTTCAGATTCACTAGTTGTCGTGTCGGAGATGGCCGCACTGCTGCTACTGAGAGTTCTGACGCGCTTGGACTCTTTTCCGGCAGCCTGCAGTAGACCAGAAGTTCAAGAAGTGTAAACAAACCGGGCACAAAATTCTACTGCCAAGACAATCATTTATCAAAATGAAATGCATCAGAGGGTGGGACGAAGGACAGAAATTCATGAAAAAATGGAGCACGGAACAGTACCTTTGGCTTCTCCCTTTTGGAGTTAAGTCGTTGACGCGCCTCTTCTTTAGCCCGGTAGAACTCATAAAGACCCAGTTGCTCCCAGCCCTCTGGATCTCGTGGCCGATCGTGTGTGGGCGGCGAGTAGAAAGCGTCTATAGCACGAAGCAGATGCTCCGAGGGGGGTTCCATCGGCAAGAGACGCAGTTTGCTGGTGTCCAGAGGCTTAAACTCGAAGTCTCGTAATGCTATAAGAGAGTGCATCAGACCGGCGGGCAGCTGCCAGTGCGGTACTTTGGGAACGAGGTCGCTGGGGGAGGGTGCCCGAGGAAGAGGTGGAGGCAAAGTGGCTGGTGCCTGCTGAGCCTGTTGTTGCGGTGCTGCCGCTGCCGCTGCTGCTGGGGGTGTCGGTGACGGTGCTCGCGGGTGGTGTTGTTGGTCAGGTTCCAGAGAAGAGGGCGAGTCGCGTCGCATTGAGGCGGGTGGCGGCGATCGGCCTGAGTGACGGCCTGCGCGGTGATCCCAGTCACGACCTTCGTATGAGCCGCCACCTCCCTCTGGGTACCGACGTGAATAATGGTAGCGATCGGAGGGGCGATATTCATCATAGTAGTCATCGCCTTCGTAAATGCCACCTGAGCAAACAAAGTTTATAGGTAACTCAAAAAAATTCTGGCCGGTCAAATATAAAGAGAAGTAGAAACACCCGTAGGCGCACGGATTTCAAAGAAAAAAGCACAGCATACCGGGCCCGTGCGCCATTTCTGCACGATGCCGATCCCGGGGTCCGCCGCGATAAGGACCTCCACGCATCTCGTAGGAGTCGTAGTGACCGTCATCGTCAGTGCCACCCCTGTAGTACATGTCATCGTCACCTGGGCCACGACGTGGTGGGTAGCCGGCCGGGGGATAATGCCAGCCTTCAGGATCGCGTGGTGCTGGCGGCGGAAAACCGGGTGGACCGTCAAAGTGTCGGGGGGGATCGTAGGCACCAGGGGGGTAGCGGTCGGAACGCTCGCCCGGAGGTGGGAGGTATCCAGCATTGTTTATCGGAGGAGGACCGCCTGCAGACATCCACGGGTGAAAGTTAGGGTCCTGGGTAAGACAAACGGGAAAACGAAAGTGTGTTAGGTCCGCGAGGTTATGTGAGGATGAGTGCTGAGGTAGAACAAGAACATCCTGGCGGCTTCGGTTCTGAACATTTAAAAAGTAGCATGGTAGGTAGCATGAGCTGCAGATACCGAGAAATCCTTCACATATATACGCTGCTGATACTTTATACTGGCGATGCGACACCATGCCGCGGGCTGCTGCATCTATAATGGGCACCGTTGTAGTGGTGGTTGTTGCCATTGCGGGCCGACTACTGCTTACTTTTACCTTTGGTTGGTACCACGCTGCCTCTCTCATTTTCGAAGCATATTAGTTCGCCGGACTTCACGAGGAATAGCAGCACTTGGGGGAAAACAAGGTTAACTTGTGCGTGAGAGACTTGAACATAATCGGCCCTAATCTCTCTTCCCCACACCCATCGTGCTCCAATGGTAAGACTGGAGAAGGGTGTGGGCGCACAGAGAGACTCACATGCATCGGTGGACGGTCAAATGGCAGAGGAGGTGGTGGAACATGCTCCTCTACGCGGAAATCCTCGGGTTTTCTTTCTGACTCGGAAACATTGTTCCTCACATCCTCAGTGTTTGGTTGCTGAGAGCTCTCGTTTACACCCTCCCCTGCCTTGCCGCCCGTCGCTGCGGAAGATGCCGTTTCTTCGCGCGCCGCTATGGACTTGCGAACATGTTCCGCGAATTGCTCATGCTGCTTTCGCATTGACTCGTAGCGTTCGTTGTGCTCAGACTCAATGGCCGCGATCCTGGCTTCGCAGATCTGTTCAAGGTCAAGGGGCAGAAGGTGGTAAAGTAGGACAAATCAGACAGTAACCCACAAAAAATCGGCAAGGCTACATCATTGGCAAGCGCGGCAAATAGATATATGAGCAGAAACGTACACAGACAGCAGCGGCAGCAGTAGTAGTAATAGCGGCGTGGCGGTAGCAGTAATGATAGTATAGAGCGACCCATAAGTGCCTTTACACTTAAAAATCGAGTAAATGTTTGTTTGGCTATGTTTATTCGCCTTTCTAATGATATGGAGTACGAAAACAGGAATTTTTAACCATGTAGGGAGAATAGTGCCGCGCAAGTGATCTCCCTTCTCCGATTCGAGGCGCAGGATCTTTTTGAGGTATTTTTAGCAATGATTGAACTTCACCCTGAATATTGCCCTATTTGACGCAGGAATGCTTCAGGCTTATCAATATACATCCCATCCCATGGGCAGTGAGTCCCATGGAAAAACCCCCAATGCCGTTAAACCGGGCGAAAATGGAGGCGTCAACTGAAATCTGAATTTTGCGAAATTATTTACTTTTTGAAAGCCTATCTTATTAGCTGCACTGTAGGGCAATTACTTTGTCATGCCGCCATCATATTCTGTTCTCCATTGCAGGGCACAAAAAATTTTCCAGCACTGATCGACACCAACCGTCGGTCACTGCAACTGCATTTCCATCTCCTTCCTCAAAAAAGTAATGACCAGATATCCTGCCGTGACCCTGACAGGGTGCAATTCATGCCCATGAATGGATGATGCTTCAGAAGCTGGCATTCTGTCTATTTACAGAGTTATTCAGCCGAAACTGGGACTTATTCCCTGCTATCAACCTGTGCATATAGCGCCATCGTCCTCCCTAACGATCTACTGAACTCGAATTACGCAGTTTAATCGCTGTTCATAATCTGTGGACTCTAATTCTGGCACCGATAGCACCTTGTGTAGGTAAACGTTAATGGTAACCAAAGCTTGATTCTCAGTTAGCATGTTTAAATATGTTTTCGAATGCTGCAACGAAGTCAGTTAGACTTCAAGCTCGCAAGAACGTCTCCCAGTAGATGTCCCTAGTTCCTCCTGGATGCTACGGCAATGGAGCGCTGTTTCTCCAACTAGAATTCAATAATTTATACGCAATACTAAAACGTGAACTTTCCCATAATTCTAAGGAATAACTTTTCAACATTCGAAACAAATAGGTAAAAAAACAATGTCGGAAAAATTATTATGTTTCTGAATGTTAAAGCGGCTCACAGGGTACCCGACAGTGACGGCAATAGTGAAGTTGCCTAGCTGCTATTGCTGTCGTAAAATGCGTCATTATCGTTCTTCAACTGGCACTGTCCGGAATTCCCTTCTTAGCTTTAGATGTCACAAAAAACGAAAATGAAATCGTATTGGCGAGAGCAAAAGCCTCTAAAAACCCAAGTTACTAGTTACTTTTGATTTTGGAAAACTACATGGGTTTACGTTCAATGAACTTTTACGTTGAAAATTATTAAAGCGGAAAGTGAGCAGGCGGTGGATGGCAATGACTAGTCGCAGGCTGACTGTAAGTGAAGTTTTTTATAAAGTACAACTGCGAGCGACATGTAGGCCTCTCACCTGCTTTTGCTCTTCCTTCCACTTGCGAAGGAATTCATCACAGTCCGGCAACCGCATATTTTTGAGGACATCCGGCGGTAAGTAGCCGTTCGTGTCCCACAGATCAAGCACACGCGTCAATTTTGCCTGTTTTTCATTGTCAGCCATTTCCACGGCCAGGCAGTATATTGGTACGACGATTTTGTGAAGAGTGTCCTACAAAGAGCAATATCACTGCTGAACGTGTACAACAAGCGTGTCACAAATATTTTTTCTGATCAGGTAAAAGATCTTTCCAGGACGGCGACAGGCATAAGAAATCGTAACTAATTAGGAACCTTGGCAGATTTTTTTTAAATCTTCTCGGAGGCTGCCAGAAATTGTCAGAAGGGCCAAATGTTGACGGCCGGTGTTCTTTATAAAGTAAGCAGTTACGGGTTTCTTTTGCTGTAAGCTATCAGTCATACGTAAAAATTACCCTATGCACTTTCGAATCCCACACCTGTCAAGGAGGAAAAGCTCATGGCTACTTTCTCAGAAAGGCTGTCTACCAGGGCATTCCGGCAAAGAGCGTGAGCTACTTTGATACTTACGACCTCTCTTGCGATCTCCAGAAATATCCTGCATTCCCAACTTCAAGAAGGATCCTACTTTGCTCTCATACCAATAAGTAGAACGTAGGGTTACCACTGGATTCATCTGGGCCTAGAATTTCCGGGGAACCCCATGAATCAGGTGAACGAGAATACCAGTATAAGCCATCCAGCAAGAGACAAGATTGACATCTTTACATTCATTCAATAGTTTGACCGTATATTCGCCACTTTTGAGGACAAAGTGATGATCTGTAAATGAATATTTTTATAGTGAATCAGACCTGCGATGCATCCAGTTCATTCATTATTCTCACATCAACTATGCTCCGCTGAACATAGCGACTGGAGACGGGCATGGGCGGCGTGGCTAGCAAAATGAAGGGTCCGGCCACGCGTTCCACTCACTGCCCGGTAACTAAACTCATGGGTACTAGGATACAAGGGAGAGCTTGACGAAGGAGACACGATCGTCGGGAAAAGACCTTTATTAGCCTGACGTTTCGGATTCCTACTCGAATCCATCATCAGGGGCAAAAAAGCAGAAACGGGTGGTTGTTGCACAAGGGGCTGCGGTATTTATAGGATGCATTAGCCATGCTACCGCATACCTATGAACATTTACGGCTCCCCCCTTCATCCGGGATCGTCGCACTTGGTGTGATCATTGCTTGAACATCGTGCAAGTGGGTAAATGGTCACACTAAGGGAGCCGTTGCAACCTGGCCCTCGGCCGAGTTCCTTTCCAGCCATAACTGTTAACATGTGACAGCTTAAAAGCGTATATCGTTGCTAATAAGGAACTAAGAGCAGGGCCCGAAATTGGTCGAGCACACTCCCTCGTTCCTCTTCCATGTCCCAGTGACAAGCGCCTAGAGACGGAATTGTGCGCGGTTGCAATCGTTCAGGTCACAACTCTTAGTGCATCTTGAGTTTCATGTTTATCAGGTTTATGATGGACAATAACGTGCCAAATTTCGATGAAGAAAGGTGCCTTGACATCAGCTTCTCTCTCTCGTCTCCCAATCGCCGGTATTGGCCTGTCAGCCAGCTGATGACAAGACTGGAAGGTGTTTAACGCAAAGTGAGCCCTTGTCTAACGTGCACGATATGCACGCATGGCTATTCTTCATGGTCCCACACAGACTCAGCACGGCCAGAGTAACACATGCCATGAGTCAGTGCAGCGGCGTAGCTCCAACCGCCCCTCACCTCGATCGTCACGTTTTTCTACAAGAGCCATACGTGGGTGTTGGGTCGGGTCATTTATTCGTGCAGGACCCTCTTTTGCATCCTACGGAGGTAGCAAGTAGGCGCAACAGGCATGTCACTTGATATCTCAAGTTGGCATTTCGGTAAAGGAGAAAAGTGATTAATTGCCCCTATTATTTGACGGTATAAGTTAAGTTGGCAGAAAAACTTACCTGAAAGTGGGATGTCACACCTCGGCGCTTAATGTGGTGGAGAAGGTCATTCAACAAGTAAACAATGTGCAAGCGAAGGTCGAAGGTGGCGTCTGTGCTGGCCACACGATAGAGTAAATATTCTCCCATCAGACTTGTGAGATCCTCACTTTTTGACATCTGGTCCACAGCCCAGTTCTTGCCCTTTGCAATGTTCTCTTTGGTGCAGGATTCAATCAGGGGCTGAACTACCTGAAATGGCAGCAAAGGGACTGTAATTACAAAAGAATTTTGAAGCGGATAATTCGAATTCCTATACGAACGTGAATGATGCGATTGGGGCATAAAATAACGTTGTTACTTAGATAAAACTCGTAGGTCTGCTACTCTTGAAAGTAGCAACTACTTTCTCGATGCAAAATACAGGAAGCTGAGGAGGTCACAGGCCTGGGTAGTAGGACAGTACCGAACGGCGGACCTCATGATTCGCGCAGGTTTACTTACTTGTACTCGCACTTAGTACGGCTGTGATCATGTCTGATTTAGCCGGCCTCGATGATATCTCGAACTGTACCTCCCCATGCGTAACGATCCAAGGCAGCAGATCTAGACAGCTCAATCCGTTCTCTTCACCAACGACGGAGACCGAATACCGAAGGTCCGAGAACCACCTCCATGTCCTGATGAACTGTCTCGAGCCAGCATTTGAGTTGACCCCCTCTTCAACGCCTCCAATGGAGTAACGGTGCCGGATCGAGGGTAGTAACACTGAGATCCTGAGGTGAACGACGAAGAATATTCCCAAACCACCTCAGTCGCATGTTTGGATGGCCACAGATAACCTTGCGATATTGTCGCGGCGAGTGCGGACTGTCTCATTTGAGACGAAGTCGGTGTACTTCACTCGAAGGATCGTCTCCAAGCAGTGGTGCTCAAATACTCCCAATTTTTCGCCCGTCCTCCACGCGCACAGGCCAGCATTCACAAACATAGAGAGGGACAGACCGGACAGATGCATGATACGCGCGAATCTTAGTGGCGATGGAGATTTCACGTCGGATTCATGGGCATTTTCTAAAGCTTAAGACCCGGCGGGCAGCATAAATTCGGGAGACAATTTCGTCCTCACTTTGTCCATTCGGTAGCAGCCTTGCCTTGAGGTATTTAAAACGGTCTACTTCTTCAAATTTACAGCCATCAGTCCCGAGAGGTGCCTTCTCCTGGTCAGGGATGCAGCTTGAAAACACTTTAGTTTTCCCAGCGTTTATGGATAAACCGACCGATTTAACGGTTTTATTTACCCGTGACACCACAGACTGCAGATCACCAAAACTTGCGGCAAGTATGGTAATACTACCGGCATAATCGAGACCAGTCAGTGGGCTTCCGGGTTTAAACTCAATACCGTCACCTCCGTATAGGGTCCTACCGAGTTTAGTTGAGCAGAATGGGCGGCAGGATGCAACCCTGTCGAACGCCAAGACCTAATATCAAACGGTCCGGAAAGATTGTTGTGGATTAGAACTCTCGCAGTGGTTGATCGATAATAGGCCTTAAGCATGGCGATAGTCTTGGCGGTACGCCATCTAGTGTCATTATCCGCACACGAGGAACTCACGATGGACGGAATCGAAAGCGGCAGCAAAGTCAGCAAAGTAGACGGCCGCCGGTTGCTGGTAGCTATGACGAGATTCGAGAATACGCCTTCGTGTGAATGCCTGGTTCGCGCATCCACGTCCAGCACTAAAAACGGCTTGCTCAGGCCTTGTCCTATAGTCACGCACAGCCTGGAATCGCCTGAGTAGGACGACGGCGATGACCTTCGGAGCGACGTCGATGAGGCTCACGCTGCGGTAGTTCTCGCATCTTGCCTTGAGGATAGGTACAAGGATCCTTGAACCCCAACGATCGGGAACAACCGCGTCTCCCCACGCTTGTTCAATCACCTCACTGAACCAGGGCACCAGAGTATCGACACAAGATTTGTAGATTGCAGCGGGTATATCGTTCCCTCCGGGTGCCTTGTTGTTGTGTAGCTTTCGTATGGAATAGGCGATTTCTCCTTCAGAAGGGGGTCGTATGACACTGCACAGTTTGGAGAGGGAAGAAACTCCGCTCCAGAGGAGACCAAGGGCGTGGTGGGTTAGGTATCGAAGCTGAGATGGTGTTCGAAGTGCCCACGCAACGCTCGATTGTGGCCGAGATGTCGGCAATAAGGGCGCCATTCACGTCGCGAACGGAGCCACTCTGTGTAGAGGGTTTACCACTATCCTGGCAGATAGGTTGGTAGAGTTTTCGAGTGTCACCAACGTTCGAGACCTGTTCCATTGTGGTCGTTATTTCAGCTCAATATTGCTTCCGGTCATTCCTTGTCGACCTTACCGTAATCTTTCGAAGTCGGCGGAAGGAATCATCATTACGGGATCTAGCTCCAGCCGTCAGAGCAGACAACTGCAGGGTTCTTACGTTGATCCAGTCACTGCGGCGTGGCTGGGTATATCAGAGGATATTATCAGCTGTCCCATAGACTGATGTTTTCGGTGACGACCACTGGTTACTGCCTTCACTGTCGACTCGGGTCGTAAAACAGGACCGTGCCAGAGTTTTTTGAAATCGAGGCGTCTAGGACGAGGCACTTTTGGCGCGGGTGAGAGGCGAACTTTCAAGTGTGTACGAACGAGGACATGGTCGGACCCATGGGCGTTACCATTCTCCGCACCACGCATCGCTCTGCTATCGTGAACCCAGCTGCGGAATCTTGAGTTGACTGGGATGTAGTCAATCTGGCTGGCCGTATGACCGTCGTTTGAATACCAGGTCAGCAGATGTTTCTTGCGATGCTGGAAGCACGTGCTGATGACAAGAAGTCGGATCTGATCAGCGAAGCTCAGCAATCTCTCGCCATTTTCACATCGAGCACCACGCCCAAAGCGGCCAATAAGATGACTATTTATGGAGTCGTCGGGTCCAGTCCGACCATTCCAATCTCCAGCAACAATCAGTAGATCACGGCGAGGGTGTCTGTCAACTAACGCTTGAAGCTGCGAGTAAAACGCCTCTTTATCGTGCTGTTTTGCTGCTGAAGGTGGTGCGTACACAGAGACAAGGGAGATGTTGGTGAAGTGACCCTTCATTTGTATGTAGGTCATACGGTCATTGATAGGTTCCCAAGCATGCGAGGTCCGTTTGATTCGAGACAGCGATTGCCACACCGTGTCTGCCAGAAAAGTCGCGTGAGCCGGTGTGGTATAGGGTGAAGTGTGAGCCGATTCCAGGAATCTTTATTTCTCGAGGGCCTGAGTTAGGAAATCGAACTTCATACAGACAGCAGACATTCACATTGTACCGATTAAAGCTGCGCATGGTCAGACTTTGGGTACCAGGGTCCAGTAACATTCGTACATTCCAGAATCCACTATCAAGAGTCCGTCTCCGATTGAGTTGTCCAGCTCGAATACTATTCGCCCGCAACATTGGACCAAGGTTCCGGGGCGCGTCGGTTCCCGCGGACGCTGTAGCATGGGTCGTGATACTGCACATATTTCATGAGGTTTTTTTAGGAATTTCGGATACAGGCGGGTCCCCAACAGCCGCTCAAATTGTTTGTTTGAGGTTGTCTCCTCGAGGGCTTTGGCTTAAAAGCCTAACCACAAGGCAGAGGCGGCAAACAAACTTATGGCGGTCCGCGATCGTCATGTCACAGTGTCGTCATCTGGTTTTGCGGCGTTTTTTATAAGGCTTTCAGTGCTCCAGACATCAGCCCTCCGCACCCAGGTAGCACTGTCGCTGCTGGTCCGCGACTGCTTATTCGTCAGGCCTGGATCCACTTATTTCTCCGCTAGCCTTCACTGAGGGCCCTTCCATTATCTGCCACCTGTGGACGCGCCGGGTAGCAAGCAGCTATGCTAACGGGCAGCCCGTCTTCCCGGCTAGGAGTTCAACCACCTATGCGATTTATCAATATCTCCTCCTCTCAGACTCCGCTCGGTGGCATAAGTTTACGACCTCCCCGTTTCCTACAGTTTGCGTTTAAAAAATTGCCGCTAAATGGCAGTTGAGTGTAAAATTATTTCTGCAAGAAATATCCCTTGATGTGAATTGATTCCTATAACTAAGACGCAGTTAAGAATAGGATATTTCTACAATCCCTATCTACTTATAAGTGTCCGACAATTGAGGAGAATGTGAAATGGCAAGTTCACATGGAGTCAAGAGGCAAAAGCTGACCCTTAATTGCTGCAGCTGAAAACTGTACTTCTTTAATGGTTTCAAACACAATAGAAGGCCAGATTTTGGTAGGTGTCTACTGGAAAAAAAATGCTGCATAGTGAGCTGCTGGTTCGTAACAATTTTGGCCGAGGCATGAGCTAGATCCAATTTTTCTCATCGGCAGGGTGGGAGGGCAACAAAGGGCCAACACCGACGAGGCTAAATTACTTATTTAAAGGGCAAACCTTGATGCTCGCATATTTCTGCGAGAAGGATTAACAAAGCAGGACTTCTTTCGAAAACAGTCATTAACACGGCCGTTGTATGATTTTCAAGAAAACAAATAACTGCCAAAGTAAGTAAAGCTGTGGTTAAATATAAAAAGAGAGGAGTTGAAGTACGACCAGAAGCATGCTAAATAAAATATCCCACTTTTCTTACGTTATTGATTTCCGGCAACGAGACGTCCAATTTGTCGCACTGAGCTTTAATAGCTTGCTCTCGAGCTTCATTAATGCACCGGCGAATCGCCTCTGCTTTCTGCTCCATAATGCTGTCGTGTTGAGCCTTCAAATTTTCTTCACTATTCTTAACGTCCGCCTCGCTAAAGGAATGAGATGCAGGCGGTCGTTGGTAGGAATTCGCGTCATCGACTGGTGTGGGCATACTTGGAAAGCCAGGATGAGGAGGGTATCCAAACACGCGAGGTGGGATGTGCGATGGTGGTGGTGGCGGTGGAAACGGGGCGGAGGGTACACCATCAGGACCAGGATAGGCCGAAGGAGTTCCCATGACGCCCGGTCTTGGTGGGCACCAGGGAGGCGGGGGAGCAGGGTGAGACCAGGCTCCAGGGGATTGCTGCCAACCATGAGGCCCACCACCTGACGGCGAGCCGTAACGCTGCCAGTTAGGCGCTGAGACACCGCCACCCGACCTGTCGTCCCATGGCGGCGCCCGACCATAGTGTCGGTCCATTCTACCAGCCCCTCCCCACTGATACTTGAGAGAGGAAACAGTTGGAGTCAAAAATATGCCGCTGTTCGCACAAAATAAAACTTTGTGTCTAATAACAAAAATGGCAAGTCACTTACGTTAGGACCGCCAGGACCCAACTGTTGCTGCTGCTTCAAAATTAGACTACGCTCCTCTTCAACCTTATGGTAGTAATAATCACAAAATTCACCACCGTAAAGAAACGAGAATTTCGGGTTATCGCGTTGCTTCTCCTTTGTCATCGACTCAAATTCTGGGCCATTTCGGGCAACAAATTGGGCAAGTTTATCGATAATGTTGCGGGACTCAGCATCGGGCGGCGGCAAGGGGGAATAGCGAGACATGGTCTGTCAAACGATGAAGTGAATAGGAGATCAGTACATATCCGGATACAAACAAAAAAGTAAAAGCGGATCGATAGGATTTTACGTAAGCCACTACTCGATAAGGCAGAAATCCCGTAAGCAGGCGCTATTGTTAAGGCTTCAAATTCGGAGGCACTTAGCTGCAATCCCGAAGTTGCTTCTGTATTTAGACTTTGCTGCAGTTGTGTGATTATCTTATGGAATCAAAGCAGGCGGTCGAAACTTTTGTTTACTTTTATGACTCAAGACTGCGCTTCGCAGGTAGGAAAACTGGCTTATAACGTTGAGACGCTAGGCATTGACAGTGGCCATGGACTCGTATCTCGTTGTTAGAGTGATTATTGCAGGGCCAACTTTTTCCCAAGTTAATGGTCACTCCGAGTTCGGCGAGTCCAGAGGAGAAAAGGCTCAGATTCCGCTGAATGTCCGCGTCGGCTGTGGTCGGTGCGCAGCCATCGGCGACAAGGCCGCGTATCTGAGCCTTCAGGATTATTTACGGCCTGTAGCCTTTCCGGGTGAAGAAACACGCTTTGTTCGAATCTTTCTAACCAAGGTCCTATTAAGACACAATTTAATTTGCTTCGATGTTGAGGAAATATATCGTCTGGGGGTCAAACTTTGACTTATCGCGGCTTGCCCGCATCACCTTGGCCTCGAACCCTACTTTAGGGAACTAGTTTTCGGAGGTATGCTAACTAAGCGATAGGTGTGTAAAACTGCACAAATTATGTCAAGGACAAAACACGGTCAGTGGCAGAAGTAGTATGCATGGAAGATGCCATTAATAGCCACGAACGAAGAGTGCAGGCATTTACAGGGGAGCTAGGGCCTACTGAGGCAATTTCTAAGCGTTGAGTACGATGCTGTAATTGCATGATTGTATGATCCACGGGTTCGCCAAAAAGTCATGAAGGAAGGAAAAGTAACCCGACAATACATTGACGACACTACACAGCTTTTGTTTGAAATGTTCATAAATGTCCAGAAAAGGTTGTCATATGGAAACAAAGCCACCGATTTTGAAATGTGAATTATAGCCTCTGCTAGGGCAGAAGTTTTAACCTGTTCAACTTGGGCAGTAGTACGGGTATCCGGGTACCTAAATGGTAGAAAATGAGTTTTGCGCAAGGATCAACAGGGGGTTTTAGACCCAAAAATAAGCTCTTCCAATTGCTTAGAGTCAAACCGAAAATCAATACCCTGCTTTTACTTTCCATTTGTATAGGGGATCAAAGTGGAATCCAGGAATCTCGACCAAATCGCACGACCCGTGCATCAATGCTATCTGTAATAATATGCGTAGACGTTGAAGCGAAACTTAGTAATCTAGGAAGACCAGTGGCAGAACCTCTGGCAGCGCGACCAGTGGTGAAAGTCATGAAAAGCTGCGGCGAAAGCATTAAAACCCAAATTGCATAAAAAAACTTAAATCTAAAAAGACAAAAGAGGGGTGCAGAAAAGACAGAGGACCATGCAAAAGAACAAAACGCGTAAAAATGATAGAACGAAAAAAAACTGGCATAAAACAACGAAAACATGCCCAAAGGCAAGCCGTCCTCTCTGTTTTAAGTGACATCGTCCTGGTGTGTACGCGGCGGCGAGAGCATGTGCTGTCAGTATATAGTTTCGTGTTCCCCCAAACGGGTTACGCGGCAGATGCGCTGGACCAACACGGGGGCCATATTGGATTCTGGCAGTTGTTATCGAAATGCACACCATAACAAATGCTAACATTTCGGGGTGCGGTAGGAGACTCAGTTGTCGGTGTACGTCGTGCACATTGGGACCCCTGCCGCCTCCCCCCCTCCACGATTTTAGTATGTTAGAACCCTGGTCATTTGCTGCGTGAACCAGGGGGTGTGGAGTGGAGCGCCAAGGTGCGGGCTTGAACGCGCCATCCACCCGCGCCCTCCCTCGCCTCCGATCTTCCTGACTTTGTCTTGACACCGGGGCTCAGATGGGGTAGGGGAGAGTGCGATAGATGCAGCACAAGTATATTACCACTACAAACTAATTCATGTGCAGGTCACCGTGCCTGCTCACCTTGCCGTGGAGCGCACGGTGGACATCGTCGGCAACGACAGTCGAACTGTCATATATATGCTTCGACGAAAGACTGAGTGAGTATTACTTAACTCTACGCAGGCTTACATAACAGTGGGTGGCGTAGACTCTCAAGAGAAATTAAAGCGCGTCTTAAGTAGTCGACATGAGGGGTCTGAAATATTTCCTAAGGCAATTTGTTCGAGGTAATGATAACGCATCCTAAGAGTTCTTTGCCCAACCCTTATACTCATTCCAAATTTGGCCAGCCTCTGGGTGGTGTCCTCAGGAATTATTTACACTAGCATTTTTGAAAAACGTGACATCCTCCCTATCGTGCTTCTGCAGACTGCAAGCTACTGCCCTTGTTATAATGCGGGAAGTTCTAGCCTATTCAATCTTTCCTCTGAACCAGTTGTCCAGTTATGAACTTCTTCGGGGGCTCCATGTCGCCCACGAGGTAAGGATGTATCCGAACAAAAGTACTATGTGGTGCAGAAAGGCTATGTCCGGCGTGTTGGTGCATGTCCCCGCGGATGAGGAAAAGGCTGCTTTTGAATTTCTTCAGCAACTTGTAAATATCGTTTCAGTGACAACAGGATAACGTAGGTGCAAACCCCCACGGTCAGCAAGAGATTCAGCTTGTGGGGTGGATTCGTCACCTGAGGCTGCGCGCAGACCTATTTCTAAGTCCAACACTGGTTAAATTGCGCGGAACTGGAATTTCAGCCCATTCAATGCGATTCCATTCGTCAATCTGCCCAGACACTCTAACAATATTTTCTGATGCAGAAGCATGGTCTTTTGCTAAGTTCAAAATTTCAGTTTAATCTGCGAACAATGGGCAATTCTTTGAGACAAACTCTGGCAGACTAGATGTAAATGATAAGTAACAACGATCCTGTTATGTACCCTTGGAAACGCCGCTGTGGACCAGCAGCTGGGGTGACGTGGCGTCTTGAACACGTATCCAAAAGGCCTTGTTACTTATAAAACACTGAACCCACTTGACCCTGTTTCTGGTTATGACATAAATCAACTCTCTCAATGCGCATTCGGAGACCAACTTCTTCGAAGATCTTGTTGAGGTGTGAAAAGTCAGCCTCAACAGTATTATTGTCCTGCTTCCTATAGTAAAGACTCATGTGGGCTGATTACCTCTTAAGGAAGCCGTGCAAGCCGGGGGGGGGGGCTTATATGGCCGTGTCCGTTCGGGAAGCATCACGGGTAAGCATGGTAACTTTCTACATGAGTACGAAAATCAGACTAGTGGAATTGACTAAACAGCCACCTACGTACACTGGAAGATGAGCCTCTCTCCAAATATCTGAGGTGCTGGCAAGCATTAAGCAAACGGCACTGCAAGGAACCTGGGGTTGTGGTAAACGCGGCAGAAGGACTGGGTGTAAGGCGTCGGGTACTAATGTGGCCTAACATTGTCCTGGAGGTAGGGATAAGTTAACGTGTTTGATCGTCCACATGAAAAGTCTAACTAGACTGCTCAGCCAGTATAGAGGAGGTCTCCTTGTGGCTCCACGTGTAAGGATCGCCGACCTTTATGTGTTTATTTATAGAGTGGGAAGCATGAGGATTAGGTAGGTAGGGCAATTTATGGTTTAGCCTGACTCTTAAACGCTGTAGGATGTACACTAATGCGGTAAGGCGTGAATGTTACACAAACTTCAGTCTAGTGTGTAATTCGCGAAGGCATTTAGTGTCATCGCAATGCATAATAGTGGTTGTAGGTGAAGTGGGGTTTGAGTAGTCAACCAGTGCTTTATGTGAGTAACGAAACTAAGTACGTGCGTTCCATTGGCCTGCTAAGGAACAACTAGGGTCACGGTTTGGATAAGGTTTGAGGCTAGAGCAAAGCGTCGCTAACATTCCGAATGTCATAGGCCCACTTTCTGCAGAACGCCCTCTCACATAACTGGCATTCTCACGTCTCACTCATCGACCGGGATGTCTGTATTAAACAATACAGCACTTTTAAAAGCTCCAAATCATTCTTCTTGAGTATAAAATCCAACCGCATATTAATAAACAATCTTTACTAAGGGCGTTATTTCGTATAACTTCGTTTAGTCCGTCGATCAAAGGCATATTTCAATTTACGTAAATAATGTTTGCATGCGCCCAAGAACGTCTACATATGAGAACGATCTGTACACCACCTATGTCATTTCGCAAGACCAAAAACAATTGAGCTTTGTAAACTTATTTCTGGGGATACAGGCACCCGAAACAAACAACAGAGCTGGTAAGAACAGCCAAGTTTTCGCGCTAGTTCGAGAGCCATTCGATTAACACAAAATGGTTCAATATTGGAAATCACATTACCTGCCTATTTAACACTTGTCTTCAATATATAAAATAGAAAATTAAACCAATAAGTACGAATACTTAGAGAGACTTGCCCTCAAAAGTCCGCAAGCAAACCATCCGGAGTTTTAGTAATTGGCGCTATTTCGTGCTACACACTTAAAGCCACAATTTGCCGAAGTTCACGGTCTCCAAGGTAAATTTATGTTGTATGCGATGTAAGGAGGGTATTGTGCCCCCAAACGGCCACGCGGTGGATGCGCTAACCAACACGGGAGACTGGATCGTGACCCGGCAGATGTTATTGAGAATGCTCTTTATAGCAATTGGAACCCGAGCCAGTTTACGTTGTAGGCTAGATCGTGTGGTGATATTCGCCGTATCGGTCACATGCAGCCTCTCCCACCACCAGTCTTCTTGACTCTCTCCCTCTTGACGTCGAGCACAGATGGAGGGAGGGGAGAGAGCGCGGT
Organism: Spirometra erinaceieuropaei; assembly: GCA_902702965.1. NCBI lineage: Eukaryota > Metazoa > Platyhelminthes > Cestoda > Diphyllobothriidea > Diphyllobothriidae > Spirometra > Spirometra erinaceieuropaei. The sequence goes on along the minus strand of CACRXP010000394.1, from coordinate 312,681 downwards.
GAATGCAGCGCAAGCCCACTATCACTATAAACTAATTCACTCCCAAGTCACCCTTCCCGCTCTCACCCTACTGTGGGGTACGCGGTGGACATCACTGATCACGATGGTCAAACTTCCTCAACTAGGTTGCTGAATATTTAGATAATTCTCGATGAATTTGCGAGGAGAAAGTGGCAAAATGTTATGGTGGCTATAGTTACTTGTTCGAGTGCAGGAGACCGAGGTTCATTTGAGGGCCTTGAGTTCAGGTAAGTGTTTGCAGGGAGTCCCATGTGACCCAATGAAAGGTAAACGTTGGTCTGTCCCTAACGAAGACCATTGGAGGGGCCTAAATTATGGAAGTGAAGAGGCAATAAGCACGAACTGTCTTCGCAATAGACCACTTTTAAAACCACCGTTCCGGGTAAAGCGTGAGAATATCGCAGAGTTCACAGACATTGATGTAACATAATAACTTCCGCTAAAATTGTCAACACTATAGTATACAAGCTGACGGCCAATGTGTCAAGTGGAGGCTTAGATGAATAGAGGATGGGCACGGGCATTACGCGGGACAGCGGAATAGCAATCAACGAAAACTGCACGATAGGAAACCAACCTAAGTAAAGTACCAAGTAAAGCGATATAAAAGCGCAGACCATTGGGGCGAACAGGGGGTGTTATGCAGCTAAAGGTAATAAACACATAAAACGTCACTCGAAAAAGGTGGTCAGCATTTTTATTCATTGGGACTGGGGATATCTACCTACATTAAATCTGCAAGTTTCTGTCTGCAAGTCTGTCTGCTTTCTCGCGTTACGACGACATTTCTTAAAGCGCGGCCACGTATGCGCGTATTGGACGTGTTACGCGCGAAGCCCCTTATTATCCTATTGGGGCAGATTATTGTTCCATATCCAAAATCGTTAGAAAACACAAGCATAAAAATTATCTTGTGAGACTTGTCCCATAACATGCTGATCATTACTGTTTTTCAGATATTCAGTAAGGAAGGAGTGTTAGTTACGAAGAGCGTTTCAAATGTGACTACTAGTAATCGTCTCGTGAAACGTGAATTCTGTAAAAAGTTGCACACGTATTTTCTTTCAAACATAAAAGTGCCGTCATCGGCTTTCAGCTAACTTTGTGACGGGTTCCGTATTCGAACTATCTGCGGACTACAAAATCATATAGCGGATAATCGGTGCTTGCGATTTCAATGATGCAACTCCTTATTGGCGGACAACTATAACCATGGGCAAACAGAGATGATCAAAGAAGGAACCATATTGTTTGTCCGTTATTGGAGGAAATACGGCAAGGTATGTCGATCTATCTGGTGTGATATAGCCTTAAGTACAACAACCGTCTTCGTCATCTCCAGCTGCAGTTTTTTATGAAGACCATTAACTTTCTTTATTCACTTTGTCGAGGCTTGCGTTTCTTACTTTAAATATGCACGTAGGATGATGTCATGAGTCTCCAAGAAGGCTCGTTAATGAGCTATTTTGAGTCACATTTGCTCGCCACCGCTGCTCCCTAGGGTCATGTTTTAGTCAGTAAAATTAGGAAATCTCATCCGCCTGCAGGTCACATCGTAGGTTTCCTTCACTCCAGCATTCCCAAGAGCAAGTATTACGATGTATTTTATTCGCGGGCCTTATTACCCTTATTGAACTTAAGCAGATCCGGCCGGGTCTTTAATTTACTGTAGAAATGAGGAGGGCTGTAGTCGCTTTAACTGATAGAATTTGTGCTCATGAAATAGTGTGCTAACATGGACCAGCCGATAACCTCAATCTGGGACTGAATTTCATCATTCGCCCACAATGTAGGTGCAGCTGACCATCGCGGGCGACTTCACCCTGTTCTTAATCTTCCGTATACTTTCGTATTGTTTTTTGTTTCTTCTAAATATCTGTATCTAAAAGTTCATATTTTCTGAACACGCCCAGTACGTTCCACTTAGGAGCTTCCTTTCAGTCGACCTTCGTGACTGGCAGCCGAATCTATTTGCATGATGGATCTGGAGTTTTCGCCAGCAAGCTAAATGAACTGAGATTACTAATCTCTGGACAGAAGCCTCGCATACTTGTCCTAACAGAGACCTGATTGACTGAGGAAATAAGTAGTGGCGAAGTCAGCGTTGGAGGCTACCAACTGTTCCGTTGTGATAGATTTCAACGTAGAGGAGGAGACACAACGATTTATGTGTCAAAGGAAATTCCGTGCTGTCAGCGACAAATATCCGATGGGGCGCCGCAAAATGTTGATATGAGTGCATGCAAGATATGTATCATACAACTACCGAAACTGAACCTGTGAATTGTCTACCAGCCTCCCAGCTCCAATAAAATCGCCGATATAGAATTACATAGTGCGCTGGAGTTGTTATGTAAGCAGGGAATTTACTACTTCTGGGTGAATTCAACGCTGCAGGAATAGACTGGAATATTCCCCTAACAAATGCCCTGTCTACGTTACTTGACCACAAGCTACTACAACACTCCCTGAATGAATACCTCATTCAACACATAAAATCCGGAACGAGACTGAGAGAAGGACAACGATCTAACTGCTTATATCTCATATTCAGTAAAGAAGAAGGAGTAGTAGGCGAAGTGAATCCACAACATCCACTCGATTTAAGCGATTATATTGCTTTTACCTGCGTGTGCTCTCTCCTATCGAACCAACAACCAGAAATCAAGAGGCGCAGAAATATTTGGACGGGTAACTTTAACGCAATGTGACGTACTATTTCGAAGGAAACCTGGCTGTTCGAAATAGAAGATTCAGAAGAATTCTGGCAGTACTTTCGCGGGATTATAGAGCGTCTACTTGACTCCCATTGTCCAATAAAAATAACAAGATCATGTGCCTGACCGCCGACAAAATACCCATGAAGAAGAAACAGATACTCTGGAAAAAGTATTTGCAAATTCGAGATCCAACTTCATTCGCCGAATATAAGGCTTAGCGCAATAAATGCCGCAACCAAATGCGGGTTGCTAGAACTTCTTTCGAGCGTCGACTGATAGCAGAATCCATTACATGTCCCAAGAAGTTTTACGGGTACATCCGCAGTAGGAGAAAACATAGGGACGAAATTGCGTGTCTAAAGGATCGCCTCGGAAACTTGTTAATTGAAGGGCCACAGAAAGTGCAATTGCTGTCACGGTTTTGTCAATCGGTTTTTACGAAGGAGTCCTTAGATGAAGATCAGCAGTTTGAAATGGACCGGGACAGTCGGTAGCTTCAAATGCGCTATGATACTGCCGTCATTGAACCCATCGCCTTTTCCGTCAAAGAAGTAAGACGCGCCCTCAGTCAAATAAAACCTGATAAGTTTCCTGGACCAGATGGAATTCCCGGCCTGATACTTAAGGAGCTACCAACGGAGCTGCCAAATCCTCTTTCAACTATCTTTGAGCTGTCGATGGGAACAGGAAGGCTACCATCACGGTGGAAGACAGCTAACCTCGTTCCCTTACATACGGGTATATCAGGATGACAACAAGCAGCTTCAGGCCTATTAGCATAGCTGGCCTCCAAGGCAAAACGATGGAAGCTCTAGTAAAGAGCGCTATACAGCAGTGTTGTGACGAAAATAACGTCTTGCAGGATTTTCAACATGGCTTCCGGGGAGGACCTTCCTGTCTCTCAAATCTGCTAGCTTATCTGGAGATCTGGACCAGGGCTCTATAAGAGGGTTTTGAGGTCGATGTCGTGTACATCGATTTCCGCAAAACTTTCGATACTGTTCCGCACCCACGTCTTCTTCACAAATTGAGCGCCATTGACCTCCGGGGAGATCTTCTGAAGTGGATTAGGGCGTTTCTGGTTGGTCGGAAACAACGTGTCTGTATCGAAGATGATATGCTAAAATGGGCGAACGTGACCAGTGGTGCGCCTCAAGGCTCCGTTCTGGGACCGTTGCTCTTCATCCTTTACCTTAATGACAGCCTTCGGGAACTCGACTGCGGCAAAATAATGTTTGTCGAGGACGTTAAGCTCTAGCAAGTCATTAGGGGTCCGAGTGATCAGAGACCCCCTTCAAGATAATCTCCATGGACTGCAAGCGTGATCGGAGAAATGGCTTCTGGATTTCTATGGGAGAAGTGTGCCGTCCTTCATCTGCGTCCAACCAACTCTCACTCAAATGACAGCCTGAGGACATACCACCTGAAAGATATAAGGTTCCCCGCAGAATTTTCACAGAAGGATCTCGGGGTTTGGATACAGAACAACCTGAAACCAACACTGCAGTGCCACAAGGCTGCAAAAAACGCCATGGGAGTGCTCCATGCAATCAAAAGGGCGTTCGTAGCCTTTGACCAAGACCTTTTTGGGAGAATTTACGGCAAATTTGTTCAGCCCCACGTAGAATATGGCATACAAGTATGGCGGCCATGGCTAGTAAATGACCAAGCATATCTCGAACGGGTACAACGTCGGGCAGCAAAGCTGGTAAGCGATCTAAAAAGCCAATCCTACACAGACTGACTGAATTGCCTTAATTCATTCCCTCTGTGTTACAGGCAGCAAAGAGGTGATCTTATCCTCGTCTAAAATGCATGGTCTTGAGTATGGATTTAGCTTTGAGGACATGTTTCAGTGGCTTCTTTCACCCAATCTTCGTGGTCACTCGATGGAGTTACGGACAACAATGTCCAGGCCGAATCTTCGTTCTGAATTTTTCACGCAGAGGGTAGTGGAGAAGTGGAACGATCTCCCTCAGTCAGTCGTGGAAGCGACGTCTCTGCAACTTTTCAAGAAACGCTTGGATGATTATTTATGTCCCCTGTTTTCCCTCGACAATTTAGAATCTGAACTAATACCCCACGACCCCGCAAATGTTTTCTTCTCTGAGACAATGCTACTCAAATGAATCAAGTACTGTTTTAACGGCGAATATTGTCATTGTTCGTGTGCAGTTATTTCTAACGAGCTGGCATGTAATCAATGGGGTTTTCAAAGGCTTTGTCCATTACCCTCACCAAATAAACTGAAATAAACTGTAACATCAAAGGGTGCTGATAACCACTCTCCATAAAAACAGTTTCTGAGCATTCCATTAAATAAGGGTCTGCTTCAAGCATTATTTAAAATGCTTTTGTCATTTGACACCGAACCCCGCCTGAAATGATAGTTATCTCTCCATGCTATGCGTCTAAAATGCGATTATCTTCATTATTCCGTTATTCTCATTAAGCACGGTTGGTGCACTACAGTTAATGACGTCCGGCTGCTTTATATCTTACCACGAGTTTTGATTAACTTTGGGGTGTGATCGTCTCCTGCTTGCACCGCTGTAAACTTAAGGTTACTTGGCACAGTTACTTTGAGTAAATTTCCTTAAGAAATAAGGTTTTAGCTCTTGGACCCTTCACTCATATCCAAAAAAACAATTGCATCCTTTTTTAAATCAGTAATTCTAGAAAGTATGCAGTCATCCGTGCATGCGAGTCAGGCGAAAACTGACGGCACTGATAAGTTTTATCATATATACAGTCGTTTCTCAACAAAGGAGTACCTTCTTATAATGTTTTTGCATTTTTGTCAATGATTTAGTATATTTATTTCAGAATGGTCGGCCCTTCATATATGCCGATGATCTGAAATTTGCATATAAATATAAGCCGGCAGATCGTGACATCATGCCCGACTTCCTAAAGATAGACCTACGGGCCCTTGCCTAGTGGTGCCGCACATGGCGCCTTTACTTTTCTTGGCATAAAAGGTCAGTCATGGTGGTCGGCGATGACCGACAGTTCGACCATCGATTTCGATGATGTCCACCGTGTGCCCCACAGACTGCATTGTGGGAGCAGGGACGGTGACTTACGCAGGGGTTTATAGTGCCAGTAGACTTGCGTAGCATCTATCTACACTCTCTCCCCCTCCCCCGCCTGACAGAGTCAAGAAGACCGAAGACGGGGAAGGCCGCAGGTGGATGGCTCGGACGGATCCTCACCTTGGCGTTCCACCACACCCCCTGGTCCACACAACAAATAACCAGGATTTCAACCAACACAAGAGAGATTTGGAGGCTGGCACGACAGAAGCCGCACCTAGGCGTGCCGCCAACACCTGGCTCGGACCCCACACTGTGGTAGGAGTGCCATAAAGGCCATATTAAAAAGGAGCCATTGCAGCCTGACTCTCAGACCGCCTCCAGTCAAGGAGGAGGTCCAAGTTACCCCGTCAGTAGGCAACCTTCCAAGCCACGGCTTTTAGCGCACCGTGATAGTTTCAAGCGCGTCAGATTGTTTATAGTGAGGAAAATGCGCTGAGTCGTCGACCTCACTCTTCCTTTCCATCCCCACACCCCAGCCGCTGTCCGAGCCGGTCAGCAGACTGGAGTGGGAGATGGGCGCGGTGGCTGCCATGGCCGACTGACCATGCCTGCGCGCGCCACAGCACGACCTGGCCCCCCATATATACAAACACCAGGATTTCACACAACGGGGATTAAGCGGCTTGTCTCTCACTTGCGTGAGAGTGCCGTGGAAGGTGCTGTTTCAGCCCGTCCCCAGCCCACCAGTCCGCCACTCCACACAACACACACACACACAACGGGACGGACTGCGTGAGCCGAGAGCGGGCATCAGTCAGCAGCCTTTCTATCCACGACGCTTGACGTGTCGGGATAGGCTCGTACTCAAGTCACCCGTGCAGCCGAAGCCGCATAGAGACCGAGTCGAGATGCACACTTCCCACTTGCGTGGTAGGTGGCAGTTGGGTGCTTGCGATGGGTGCGTGTTGATGTGTGGTGGTGATGGTGGAGGAGGTAGGGAGTGTGTGAATGTGTGGTGTAACCGGTGGTTGTCTATCGCAGCTCGTCGTGGATGCGCATGTGACCGAATAGGCCCATGCGATGCCTGGAAGTGCGAGGGCAGTGTGGGCAGTTGAGACGAGCGTGGTGGGTATAGGTTGGTGCTCCAGGCACTGGCTCGCCAGTCTCTGTACGATGGATTCGCAAGTGATCGACCAGGCCGATGCGTGAGGTGAAGGTGCGTGGGCAGTGTGGGCATGAAGGGCCGGCGTTGTCCGTGTCAGCTGTAGAGGAAGCGGTGGTGGTGATGATGATGGGCGCGTGTGGCGATGGAGCCATGATGGCGCTGGGCCTGGTGGGTGTGATGGATGTGGTGGGTGTGTCGGAATTGTGGTCAATTCCGCTCTCGTGAATGCGCATGTGGCCGAATAGGCCCATGCGATGCGTGAAGGTGCGAGGGCAGTGTGGGCAGTGGAGGCGAGTGCGGTGGGTGTAGGTTGGTGCTCCAGGCACTGGCTCGCCAGTCTCTGTGCGATGGATTCGCAAGTGACCGACCAGGCCGATGTGTGAGGTGAAGGTGCGGTCTCAGTGAGGGCAGGTGTAGTCCTGATCCTCATCGCTGGTGTTGGGAGAGGTGGGGGTGGTGTCTGTTGTTGTGTCGCGGTTGGTGATGTGAGAGACGGCCGCCTGAGCGGCCGCCGTTGGGGCAGTGGAGGAGGAGGAGGAGGAGGAGGAGGAGGAGGAGGAGGAGGAGGAGGATGGAAGTGGCGATGACCACCAACCCTAACTAAGTATTGACGGTCACGACATAAATGTGCCTGGGGTTGTGAAGGATCTGGGTGTATCATACTCCAGGAGCCTCAATCTTTCGGGGCACTGCTCCTGATAGTCTCCAAAGCCCGCAGAATGACTGGGTTCATCCTCCGAAATTTTAAAACCAGCGATATTCGAATGGGCCTCTATAAAATGTGCGTCAGACACGGCCTGGAATTCTGTTCGTCTTTATTTAGCCTACTGCGTGCCGGTGTGCGGAAGAAAGTAGTTTCTATCCAGAATTTTTGACAAAAGAGTTTTAACCTCGGACCACCGATACTTGACCTATCATGAGCGTTGGGGGCCTACACCCCTTGGGCCTTGACCCCTTGTGGATGTGGCCATTTCACAAACAGCAGTTTTTTCTCATGAACCATCCAAACTATCCAAAAACACTATCATCTGTATTTATTCCCTGGGATGTTTTTTCACTGCCAGCCAGGTCTGTATTTTATCTTTTCTGACAATGCCTGTAAACCGGATTTAGATACAGTAAAAATGATAATTATTATCATTATTAGTCTGCATTTAAGTTCCTCATCGGTTCCAGGAGGGACCACCGCAGCAGGAAGTCCGCTCTATGCTCTAACTGACCTCTGTAAGAAGGCGACTCGTCGGACGTCCATGTGGACCAACATTCTTTGCAGTTTGAAGAGATGACTACGCAGACCGTACGTCCCAGCCCATTTGAAGAAGTCCGTGAGCTCTAGGACACTTTAGTGGCGTCTGACAATCCGATAGGTCACCGCGCAGTTGTCTGTTATTTAGGAGAAACAGATGGAACTCAGCCAGTCTAGATTCTTAAGACAGATGACCAAGACCTTTCACCATTTTTGTAACCCTCGTCTGCCTTCATTCCAGAAGGTGACAATCCTCCTTGAACCACGGATGCTAAGTCTCTATGGCCTAGTCCAATTGGGATCGAGCGAAGGTCCGTGAGTTTTTCCGGACAGTTTGTTACCAATCCGTGCAATGTTCGTTTCAACGCGGATAGTAATTGTGTCGTGCGTTTAATTGCCTTTAATCATTGTGGCGAGGGCTTTATTCGATGAGGTCATTAGAAAGCCGAGGTCCTTCTGTTCCATAACAGTTTTAAGGGCCGTTCATCTAGAAGAGGTCGGAAAGAACCCTCTTCTTCGTTTATCCTTCTGGCACAGAGTTTTTTGACCACATACTTAACAAAGTTAAAATTTAGGAACCAACGAGCAGATTAGCTGCTAAGCCGATGAAGACTCTCTTGAAGCGTGTGCATATCTGCGTCAGATCTGACAGCTCTCTGGAGTTTGAAATCACCGGCAGACATGGCGGCGCTTCGACCTAGCTTGCTGGTACAGACATTGTTATAGTCTAGAAAAGGTAACGGCCCAAGGGCTGAACCCTAGAGGACGCCACTTAAACCGGGAATGGGAGTTAACGTCGAGGCACCGACGCATGCGGTTTGGGGTCACCCTCCAAGAAAATTTAATATCCAGGCCAGCAGCTTTCCACTTATCCAAATTTTGAATAGTTTGTAAAGTGATGAAAGTGTCCGTCCGGGCGTTTAAATAAAAACGACCTACTTATCAATATAAATTTTCATGTGGAACGCTGTCAAACGCCTTCCTGAAATCAGTGTAGATGACGCCTAACTTACTCTGCTCGTCCAGTGAGTGAACCCATTGCTCAATCGAATGCAGAAACTGGAAGGGCAAGAACGGTACTCTCTACAGCCGTGTTGGGGCCCAGGGAGTGAGTGGTTCTCCTTCAGGAGCTTTAATATCGCCTTCTTAGGTATCATTTTCATCACTTAACAATAGCTGCAGGTTAGATCGACGGGACGATAATTACTGACGTTGGCTCAAGTTCCATTATGGTATGTGGGGTAGATATTTGTTTTCTTTCATTCGGTTGGCAGTCTTTCCAATTCGAATGACGAATGGCAAATATGCACCAGTGGTTTGGAGGGATCATTTGCCAATTTTTTCAACATGTTTGTGTCATCTTTGTAAGGGGTATCCCTGTAGTCCACTCTCCCTGATAAACCATCCCGATGAAGCTGGATGCGTGGTTGCTTTAAAAAGCATCCCTGCATTATTGGACCTTTTGCAGATTTGGATAGTCCGTTTGACCTAAGTGTGAAAAACTTGGTCGTGTCGTTTGGACTTGAACCCACAACAGTAGCGAATTCCTCGGGAAATTAAAGTCAAGACTAAAAGGACCATCAGAAATATTTATTTGTTCAGGATTTACCTTGACAAAATGCAGTCAGCCCTGGCGACCATGACTCAGCGGACCTCGTTTCCTTTCCTAGACTACTAAAACAGCTTCTCTTCCTAAGCGTGGAAGTAAAATTTCTAGAAACAGTACGAATAGGGAAAAAAGGCCAAGCCAGACTAGGTAAACTGAATCCGCATCCTCTCAGAATTGGAGCAAGTTATCTTGGTCCTATTCAGAAAACCCATGTCCCTAAACTCTTATTAGGAGATTTTTCACCGAGACTACTCTCCAGTAAAACTTCTAGAACACTGAAAACTTGTCTCCAAAGTAAAATTAAGTCCAACGGATGGCGAACACTACCTGGTAATCCTCAGGGAAAGTCGCTCTTAGGCATACGATGATTTAGCCGAAGCGGCCAGGAATACTTAGGACAACGGCAACTACTCAGGTACCGCAAACAACATTATGGAACCAGGAGCTCAACGTCACAGAAGAACTAAATCCGTACGACCCAGTGATCCGAGAGAAGAAAGTAAATTTAATGTAGCCAATTAAGAAACGAACGGCACCAGCAAAAAGGACATCCGAAGGGAAGCAACACGGCCTAAACAGTAACTATTCGAACGGAAATCTGGCTGGCGAAATCGCGATGCTTCTAAATAAATACCCAGTCTGACATCCTAACTTGGTGAACTGTATACCTGCCTCATCGAAAAGTCGCCGGATACGCCAAATAAAATCGGAATCTGGCTATTCGGTAAAATTCTCGGTAACCAAATAGAATTGTTTGGATACCATATATATCGAATGGACGGGGAAGTCTTCAGGATGATTGTGTAAATGGAAGAAGTTTTGTTGATGCCCGAAAAGATCACCAAGTTTGCGAGCAGCATGAGAGGTGTTTGGTTGGCAATCAAGGCTACTAGTTCCCGCCTCGGTCTGCTAACTGACGATCGACGAAATTCATCTAATGAAGGATTTGGAGTATTTCTCCAGTTGACTTATTGTTATGGTCATGGAAGAATCAATCGCACAACGAATTAACTGGAACGCCGTTCCAACGTCAAGCCAACAATCAAAGTTAAAATGTCATTTTTGCATAAATCAATCAAGCTGTTCCTCACACGATATATCGTGTTTTCAACCGAAACACATTTAAATCAAATGGCTAACTGCCATTTTTAAAAAATATCGAACAGCACGAACGAAGTCATCTACGTGCCCCATTAGGCCGAAATAAGTATGTAGAGGTGTTAAAAGATTCGAAGTCTCCAGGATCAGATAAAATTCCATTCAAAATGTTCGAAGAACTTGTAAGTTGACTTTCCGAAGTCCAGCCAATGCTATTTAAAAGTTAATTTTACACTGGACATTTCGCTCGGTTGATATTAAACACTTATGACTTCCCCATTCAAAAGAGGTATCCGGACGTCAAGAAAAAATTGCGGGCTTATAAGATTGACATGCATTCTCAGTAAAATTATACATAAGATCATGAAGGGTGAATTGGCACAATTCCTAGAAGTCCACACCTTTCTATCGAACAGCCAACAAGGGTTCCGGAGAAAAACCCTGCACAGCAAATTTGTTGTAAATTCGTCAGGGCTGGATCCGAACTCTTAAGAATAGGCTCGCGATTCATATCATAATCACAGACTTTCAGAGGGTCTCCGACACCGTGCCACACAAGAGACTGTTGCAAAAACTCGAAAGAATAAGAATCGGAAGTGGCTTCTCCAAATGAATAGTAGATTTTCTTGTGGATCGGCATCAGGTCATTTGCGCAAGGTCAAAAGAAATCGGTCGGGAATGGAATTACTCAGAGCTCAGTACTGGGACCCATTTTGCTTTTGGTATATGTGGACGATAGTTGAACCGCAATACACCAATATTCGTTGACGGTGTAGTAAGTCGAAATGTAATCCGGTGACCTGCCAACTCAGAATTACTGCAGATTAACGTAGATCGACTGAAAAAATAGTAAAGTCCTCGTCCTCTGCGACTAACCGTCGAAAACTTTCGCCTGGACAACCCAGTGAGACCCACTAGCTTTATGAATTTTGACGAAGATATTTCTTCAAGATTATTAGAACATTCGCTAAGTCTCAATTAGAATGCATCATACAAGAATGAAGAACGTGGGCTGTCCCACATCAAATCATTATTTAGAATAATCAAAAAAGGACTGCCAAAACGATTAAGAGTCAAAGCTCCATGGTCTATGCAACCCACCTAACAAACGTGAATATAAGTTAAGCAAAAGGCTTGTCGAGCACCGAAGCATTCTCTTTTTTGTTCTGGGCTTTCCAACTCCTGGAGGAGTTCACCGTCAGAGATAGCAGCAACAATAGAACAAACGACAGTTAAGTGGCATGTTAGCCAATCATAAATCAATGGCGCAAGGCTGGGGCTGACCGCGCGGACCTCTGTACGCCGACGACAGTTAGATAATTCGACCGACTGAGTTCTTATCCGAGGCGCAGGTTTCAATCAATCCTCGGCCTGTTTGATTTCCGGCGTGGGCAATCATCTTGGTGTCCGCGAACCTAAACCTAGGGCCCAATTTGTAGGTGCGTGCAGCCACTTGTGACAGTTCGTCACCTTGTTGTACAAGAAGCCAATGTTTGCGTATGCGCAATCCGAACATGCGCCCAGTCTGGTATGTGCAGCTGAAAGGCAGTTTTCACACAGCATACGATATACTACCCCAGACTGCTCCTCAGGCTTCAACCGGTATTTAACTTTCATGACCCTGCTGCGCATGGTAGCTTTGGACCAGTCTGCAATTCCGACATCTAGTTTCCCCTGAAATACGCTCGGTCTTGGTCTTTTGGGGCGACTGCGTAGGCAGCGACGGCAAGGTTTTGGTTTTTGGTCAAGGTTACATACTCCGAGGAGCATTTGTGTTGAGCAAGAGAGCCAAGCAAATAAGAACTTTGTGGCATCACAAATTTTGATCCTCCTTTCTGTCCTCATTTTAAAAGGAATAATATCTTTATTATTTAATGCTAATAGCAAATAAATGTAATGCTCCTTTGCCGACACTGTCAAAAATGAATCGCATCGTCGTATTTTCACACTAACGACAACCTTAAAGCATCTTGACCACCCCCATACAAAAGCCACCGCAAGATATTTTTATTCCTCTCTTTGACACGTTCAATTAAATATCGCCAGTTATGCCTTGTTTAATTTCCGAGGAAATTCATGCGCGAAATTGGAGTAAATCTTTCAAAACGGGCCTTTTCAGGCACGGTCCAAAGTTTGATATGAATATTTTAGCTGAAATTCATCAGCTACTGCGGAATAACCACTTAATATTCACAAACCTCCAACAGGCAGCCAGTAGTATAGAACTGTGCAATTATTTACCGTACTAACAACACAGGTATTAGCTAAAAGCCCAGACACGCGTGTTTCGCCGATCTTATGCCGCTGCCTGACGCAGATGCGGGCTGCAGCGCCGCAGCAAATGCCTTCGAAAAACCATTCAGTATAACATGGTCGCGGAGATAATGGGCCTCACGTGCTCCTTCCTCTGACCTGGTATAAGGGATCGTGCTGGCCATGCCCTTCTTCTCTTGAAACTGTCCTCTTTCGAAATAGGTGGCAAACTTTCAAATTGTATATCCTCTTACCTGGACGCTCGTATGCAACGAGTTATTGGTTGGTTGCGGGTGACTTTAATCTCCCCGAAGTCTGCTGGTCTCCGCCTTCCAGGCCCCAGAAGGCTCGAAGACTTTCTTGAGGCTGTGGATGTTGGGATGTGGAGTCAGGTTGTCGATTTTCCCACCCGGGGATCAAACATGCTTGACCTAATTTTCTGCAGAGGCTGCATGCCTTCGTCAGTGTCATCCCTAGGCCCACTCGGTGGCTCAGACCATGACACAGTTATTTCAGCGTTGAATCTCGAGGCTGACAAAATGTTGTCCCCAAAGTATAGCTTTTTCCGCGATTTCCTATCAACTCGCTCGACCGAGTTATTAACACACCCTAATTCCTTCGACTGGACTGATTTCTTCCTTAGTTTGGAGGTAAATGTTTGCACTGCTAAACTGTACAACATTTTGGATCCGCTTACTCCTCGTTTTTTCCCCGTTAGAAAATAATTAATGTTGCGGATGAGGTTTTCCCACCCTTGCCCTTTCGTCTCAGGTTGCGAAGGCTTTCTCGTCGATCCCATCTTCAGAACGACGTTTCTGTTCTATCCTTTATTTGTGATATTTTTGAGCGGGCTAATAGATTGTCTGAAGAAAAACGGCTAGCCGAAGAGGTTTAATTCGCTGAAACTGTTCGTTAAATGTCTCGAAACTTTTCTCCCGAAAAGCACGAACCCACAGACGGACGCAGCATCCCACCCTCCGAGACGCTCTCGGAAATCCTATAGTTGACGCCCAGTTAACTGCTGATAGCTTCTATGCTCTCCTGTTCAAAACGTTTATTGAAGACTCGACCATTCCGCTTCCGACCATCCAGGCATTGACCGGGACAGTTCTCGAAACTATAACTTTCACTCTGTGGGATGTGACTGTTGCGATTCGGCGTTTTCGTCAATCTCATAGCCCTTGACCCGATGGTGTCCCAGTAAGCATTTAAAAAGCCGATGCAAAAACGATTTTCCCATCCCTCTTATGCAAAATATTTAATCTCGCTCTTGAACGTGAAACTTATCCTACCTTGTGGAAGGAATCAAACATGTTGCCCATTCCCATGCATGGCCAATCTACATCAATTGATGACTTTCGGCCAATAAACACCCTCCCCGCAGTTTTGAAGAACTTAGAGACATTGATCAAGGATAAGATGATGTGTCACTTAGTAGTGAATAACCTACTGAGTGCTACTCACCATGGATTCCTCAAAGCTCGATCTTGTGACACCCGTCAACTCTCTTTCTTTGACTATGTTCTCCAATCGAGGGACAATGGTTTTGCACTTTACACAGTATATTTCGATTTCACTAAGGCTTTTGATCGTGTTGACCATGCCCTTATTCTCTTGAAACTGTCCTCTTTAGAAATAGGTTGCACACAACTAGTTAAGATTTCCAATGCTATCTCTAACCCCACATGTGCGAGGACTGGAGTCATTCAGAGTAGTGTACTCGGCCCGCTTTTATTTTGCCTTTTTGTTGACGATGTACCAGATTTATTTCAAAATGGCAAACCCTTCATGTATGCCGATGATCTGAAAGTTGCATTTCGGTATAAGCCGGCAGAGCGTGGCGTCGTGCTTGAGCTCCTAAAGAGCGACCTACAGGTCTGAGCACATGGCGCCTTCCTCTCTCTAGGCATAAATAGTCAGTCATGGTGATCGGCGATGACCACCAGCTCCAACTAAGTATTGACGATCACGACATAAATGTGCCTGGGGTTATTGAGGATCCAGGTGTCTCATACCCCAATAGCCTCAGTCTTTCGGGGCACTGCGCCCTGATGGTCTCCAAAGCACGTAGAACGACCGGAGTTATCCTACGAAACTTTAAAACCAACGACATTAGAATGCCCCCTTATAATATTTACGTTAGACTTGGCCTGGAATACTGTTCGTCTTCATTTAGCCTCATGCGTGCTGCTGATCGGACGATAGAATTCGTTAAAAAAATTTTTACCAAGAGCGTCTTAACCCCGCAACACTGACATTTGTCTCACCTAGAACGTTGCCGTCTTACAGGCCTTGATCCTTTATGGTTTCGTAGATTAGAAGGGGACTATTTTGCTATTTAGGCTTTTATATAATCGTACCTTTAAGCCACTCCCTACTTTAAGACATCTTGTCCACTCCCCCCCCCCCTCAAGGCGTAACAGTAACCGTGAGGTCTTTTTATTTCCTTCTCTGGTACTATGTTCCCGAAGGTATTGTCGAATTCGTAGCCCCCAAACTTGACCGACGAGGACAGCGGAACATAATTTAACACTCCTACTGATAACAAACAAGTACGCCAACACTATTGACTCATTATGTCAGGCTACGAACTGCGATCTTACCCAAATATATCGTCGGTTCTTTTCTGTAAATGCAACTGCTATTTGGAATAAACTACTCAGGAGTGTGAAAACTGCAAAATTATCCTTTTTTAAAGAGAACTATTACTCGATTTTTGCATTCAGAAAAATCCACAAATTTTGGGTGCGGAATCCACTGATCGACCTTACCGTAGCGATGACGTTTGTGGTCTCTGAGCTCTATGGCCGGTCTCACAGGGGACGATCTGATTAGCCACCAGCGACAGCTGTTCTTCGGCGCTTCTGTCTGGATCAGCCCCAACTTCATGAAAAGAATTGGCGACTGATAATATTCGATGTAGTGCTATCCTTCCCTTTCTTGACTGTCATCATTTTATGGGCAGCAGCGTTTTTCTCCTGAACCCTCTTAACTAGAAAAAACCACCATCAACTTTATTTTTATTCCTTTAGGCAGTTTTTTCACTGTTGGTCGGATGTGTGTTTAACGTTTCCCTGACAATGCCAGTAAACTGGCATTAAATACGATTATTATGATTATTATTACTAATACCGTCAGAAAATTATAAGATGATCTAGAGGATATCTGGTGCCTCCCATTGAGTCGTGCGTGCATTTAAAATGTTTCCTTCTGACCTCTTTAGAAGAAATCTCGTCATCTTCTTAAGACCCCATCTGGAATATAGAATCCCAGTAATTACACCATGGATGGGGAAGGATATTCACCTCCTCTCCCCAAGCTTATTGTTTTCAGATCCTGCGAGCATGCCACTACCCAGAAGCGGACGAACACCGTGAAGGCCCTCAAAACATGTGTGGAGTACGCCAAAGCAAAAGAATAGTAACACGTTTGTTGTATACTTTTTGTCTTTTCCGTGAAACAGGGACAGTGAAATCGGAAGCGATCATAAAAAACTTTATATAATGCCACTCGTGTGTTTTTTGAGGAGGCTTGTTAAGCGGGTGCAGCTTCAGGTTGGGCTGCCGCCGGCTGATCTTCCTCTTCTTCATGAAACAACCCCAAGGCTCGCAGGAACTCTCGTTCGCCAGCCAAGTAGACCTCGTACTCAGCCTACAACGAAAAGGCTTAAATTCAGTTAGTTGAGACCAGGATTAAAGCCAACATGCGCAGTTACAGAGCAATATGTTATTTTAAATAAAGTGGGGAAGAGTAACCGGAATGCTAGCAAAATCCGAGGACAAGACCTAGGGGAAACTCAGTCAAAGCTACAGACAGCGAAATTCTGTTAATTTACCTTTAGGACTTAGGATCAGAAAAAGGAACTGCTGTCACTGTGAACACTCGCATTTGCAAATGAAAATGAATTTATTGGAAAGTCCTACTGCACCTGCCTCAGTAAAGCAGTTGGGAACTTCTATCATACCGCTGCAAATAGGAGTTGGCGGATTTTGGAGAACGGATACACCGAGAAATTGCTATGCTACATCCAATTCCCTTTAAAGAACTTATTACTGCTAGGTCGGTCCAAGAGGTCCATGTGGTTCACTTTTAAATTGCCCCGTACACATCAACTGATTGAGAGCGATAGGACCAGATTCAGTCTACTGGAAATGAGGTCACCTTTAACGATACGTGGAAGTTCACGAATCAAAGACAGCAATGGCGCTCAATGCCTACCCTCCACTTTTTCAGGATCTCTTCATCTGTAAGCTTCCCGACGGTAGCGATGCCCGCCATTCGCTTGTTTTCATTTTCTTTTTCAATACGTTCTTGTTCTCGCTTGTTCCACCTAGCCAAAACAAAGTCCCTCCTTCGGACCTCCCTATCGATGTAGGTATTCATGGCATCCAGTTCCGTAGCTCCGCAAACTTTCATCCTGTGCGGAACCTGGGCAGAAAAAGGATGTGGTAGCAATAGCAGATTGGAAGTCTGTCAAAACAACAGAAAAGCCCTCGAAAAGCTAGCATGTATAAGAAGGTAGCATACGTGTATCGTGCCCACCGACTTGTTCAAGATGACCAAATTTGCCAAGAAGCGCATTAAACATTTTCCAAAAGTGGTCATGACAAATCATCCTGTGTACACTGTTCGAAACCGCAAATGGTAACCATTTATTAGTGGCTTCAGCGCCCGTCGAAAGACGAACGACCCTGACTCTTCTTGGGGCTGGCCGCCCAAAACATTTCGTGAGATGCAGAAGCCTACAATCGTATTTGTATTTACTTAGTTTTGAATCTCAACTTTCACAGGCCATTGCTTGGGGAGGCGCGTAGGTCACTTAACCAGGACTCTGAGGCACGAGCGTTTGTCGGCACCGGGCACCTGCCCAGAGTTCCCTACGGTTCTGAATGCGTATGATCCAGCCTCCAGTGATGAGAGGAACTTCATATAAAATGAGCCAGCCCGTACCCGTGGCAAAAGTATGCGAGGTCATCTCACTTATGTCATGAAAGTTGGTGGGAGAGAAGAATTAACGACGAGCACACGGCCTACCGGAATAACTGCTTTTGTTATGCTCACATTAATCAACCAGTCGCCGTCCATCTCCGGACATAGAATACCTGACATTTGAGCCCGGAGCGACTTGGTTAGCACTCTGTTAGGTGATATATGGGCTCAGACTCACTTGACTGCTATTGGAGTCATCCAAAGTCACGTTAAAATGATCATCTCCTATTTAGCTTAACTGTAAAAAGAAATATGGGCATTTTTTGTCTAGAGTCCTTGCTCTGGAGGCCTCGCACGTGGACGCACAGTAAAAACCAATCCGTAATTGAGAAAATCAGAGGCTACTGAAAAATTCCTGTCTGGCTCATTTATCGTGATCGGTCAACCAAACACCCAGGCCGGTGAGGTCTGGGAGTTGAACGCTCCTTACCGCACATACTGAGGTTGGAAGGGTTGATGACGGTTGCCCTCACTTTATCACCTGTAGTAGTTGATAGACTTCACATTACAATATGGCAGTGATTTAATGTCTGAAAACAAGCCAAAATATGCATTATATTTGCTGTCTTTATCACCTTTACTGTAAAGATCCGAAACACATAAGAATGCGAAAGAAATCCACACTTTTATACTTCATCTTACAAGTATATTAAACTTTCGGACGACCGGAAAAGTAATTAAGTGGTTTCTGACTAAAAGAGGTAGTCTCTGTGAAGTCAGCCGGATGTAATTTTTAAGGTATGAAAGACGAAAAAGTACTACCGGTCATCAGGGATTTTGCCCCACACGTTTTCATCTGACCTTGAATCACATGCCTTTTTTGGTGCATGACTGCTCGTCAGCATCTTATGAGATTGTCTCAGCTTTTACCATACTGGAATGGTTGAAATGAACACGCCGCTAACAAGAGTAAACGTCCTAGATCGTTTCATACGTTTACCAGATAAACCTATCATATGTTTAAGTCGTGAAAAAACGAGGCTCGGGATGACTTTAGATGGTTAGCCTTGATTTCAGGCCGGGATACAGCCACGCTGTGTATCCTTCGAACTCAGTTCTAGCGCCCTCGCGGGACATTAGGCCGCGACCCATCGACCCTCGTAGGCCATTCCAGTTAGCATCCGTGATTGTTAATTGAGCCAGAACAAACTGTAACAGTGCTTTCTGTCCCGCAATAACGATAGATCAGTGGTCACCACTCCTGCGTGATTTTCACCTTCCCGGGCGTGAGTTCGTGCTTCAGTGGACTAGCATTGACTCAGGGACAGACTCAGGTCAGGTTCAAGACTTTGACCTGATCAGCCTCGGGTTGAGGTTTGGCCAGTTGACTATAACAACTAAACCAAAAGCATTTATCCTGGTCTCGTTTGTCACTGTCGGTAACTCCTCTCAATATACAGAAAGCAGCAGTCAGATTCTGAAGTTTTATTAGAGTGGTTTAGCACACTCTAACTGGTAATTGTATAAACATTTTACCTCTTATAATTTATATTATTCAGCCTTCGTTGGCGTCTTGAAAATAGTAGGAAAGGAAAGACTGATTACGATATTATTCGACCAGAAGTTTGAATGTCATCTTAAGTAAAAAAGAAGGCGACGTAAGTGAACGTCCTGGTCGTGTGAGCTGCTGAGATCTGTGACAGAGAAAGGCCAGTTGATCAAGATCGAAAGGATTCGTGCCTGTGGTACCCTTGCAACTTTACAAGACAGAAGGGGCATGCTTCAATGCTCACAAGTGAGAATTTTGGCCTTTATTTAAACACTTACACGTAAAAGTAGGGTTGGCTTTGCATGTGGGATTCGTTAATAGTCAACATTATATCAGTTGCTGTCATAAAATACGATCACACGACTAAAATTCAGCAAAACATAAAGCCGACTTTGGGACATAGGAGACGGCAGGATCTATACGTGCTCTAATGACTTTGTTTCATGTTAAAAAGAAAAATAAAGGTTTACAATAGAAGTAGGTTAATGGAAAAACAAAGAGTCATGGGAATGAGTACTTCTGGTTTATCTGCCAGTAACAGCCAACGATACTTAACCCTAGTTGCTGGCACGCGAGATGCATGAATCTGAGTTCAGCATGTAGTCAAGCATCGCCGTAACCATTTCTGGCTATCGAGTACTGGTCACGGATCGACAGCCTGTATGAACCCTAACCACAGAACTGCAATGCGAAACGCAGTCGCCCGTATTTTGTCCCACAATCAGGGCAAATGAGTGGACACCACTCCTATGTTTCAAGGTTTGCCGTCTTGGAACTTACAATCAGAACGCGGAGAGCTCCGTGCATATCACCGACGGCCATGAGTTGTTTTTTGCCTTCAACTTTGATGGAGATTGAAGTTAGGGCGGAAGCCGAGACATTCTGCATCAGAGCCGGTTCATGGGTCTTATCCAAAAGGTCCCAGCTCTCCAGAGTCCCATCAGCGCGAATAACGAAGAAGACGGAAGGTCGAGTGGGTGACCAACAACCACCTTTAGAGTAGTGTAAAAGTGCTATTATGCTGGAGCGAAACCAATGGTAAAGCCCTCGGCCAGGCCTCCGGGCTATTTATGAAAATGACGGGTAGATACGCGCACATTCATGACTAAAGCCAATTGAAAATTTCAAATATGGCGGTGAAAACAGACGTTCTTGACGCATTCCGTTATGTAGACTGCAGATAAGGAAATATACGGATAGCGTAAAGGTTGCATTAGGAGGGGACACTAAGGGCATACTCGATGTTTTACTACTATGTGGCCACCCTTTGAGCTAAAGAAATCTACCGAGTCTGAAAAATCCAAATCCAAAATCACCCTCGGATTAAGTAAGACTGCGTTTTTCCGACAACCCTAAGGGATGCATTGCCCAAGGGATTGTTGCGCTTTGAATCAGGAGTTTCCACATCCGCACCCTGGTTATGAACTCTTCCTGTGCTCGCAAGTTTTCAATTCTTATTGTTAATGAACCGTTGCATGGTTATTCCGTCGGGGTCCTTTAAAGTAAGTGAGAATGCTAGTATCCATGTTCTTATCACAAGACGTCACAAAAGACAGCCAAATAGATGATAGCCAAGGTACGCAGTTGCAACTCGTGCCCAAATATGTTGATAACAGCAGGTGTAACTGTTCTAGTAGTAGTGGCTCTGACAAGGATGATTACTGTGAGTTTGTCGACTATTACGAGCAGCAATCAATGGCAGTTCGATGCTCGAAAAGTTCCGAAGCTTAAAGGAAGGAAACTTATTATAAGAAATTTCAGAGTTCATGCCTATGGAACCGATCATGTATTTAGAGCCTAAAATCTAGGTTCATTTTCATGAACTTAGCTGGTAGCAATCAACAGCTCCATGCCCTCGTTCGCCATTTCAAACGCGTAAGTACCTGTATAAGCTTTACTGCAAGCACAGGAAGATATAAGGGGACCCGTATTTACACCCTCCTTCCAAAGAGACCAAGTCCACCCGCCAACACAGAGCAGAACTTCCGGAAGAAATGGTGACCTGTTCAGGTATGAGATGGGGCCGTCGTGTTGGGTTGCAAAGAACACGGGCATGGTAGTCTGCATCTTGGCCGTCTGTGTGTCCTTCTGAGGCATCCAATCGACGTACACGATATCACCGTCCTCCGTACCCACATAAAGGTGCGAGTTGATTCCTTCGAGCGGCGGTAGTTTTGCCAGTCCAATTTTAGTGGGATCCTTCTCGGCAGCCATTTTCTTCTTTACATTGGCACGTGATTCCAAAATGGACCTGTCGCCTTGTCGCTCCTAGAAGATGAGGAAAGTTTTTGGCCTAGAATCCTTGCAAGTATGGTGGTTAAAAAGGCATATGTGTCAGATTTGTCGTGGACTTCTCGCTCATCACAGCTGTAGGCCTCTCTGCAGACATAGCTTTGTATGGTAGTCAGGCCCATCAAGAGAGCACAGAGGAATGCCGATGGACCAGCTGTGCTTCACGTGGTCAGTTTCATGGTTAGGGAAACGAACTGAGATTTCACGCGGCGACCTATGCAAAATCATGCTGTACTCTTACCACGAATAAAATATTAGCTTGCAACATTGTTGTTGGTGTGTTCTCACCAGGCTAATAACACCCATATATTTTACAAGCAAATTTCTATTAAACGTTTTCTAAATGACGTGGAATAAAGTAAACTGTGTCCCTGAGACCCCCGGTTATCAAGACAGACGATGCGAAAATTATGTTGAAAATACAGAGACACTGTGACAACGGCCGTTTTGGGTCTGTTCAGTGCCTTCACTAGTCAACCATGCTTCTGGCCAGCGCCTGCTACCGAGCATAAACATGGTGAACGCGATCGACAGGTGAAGTCAGACCAACAGGTCAACAATATCACTAAACCAAGATTTTGCTAATGTACCACCATCAATCTGTACTTTTCGAACTGATCGGGCATTTATTCACAATGGAACGGTCGCATGCCAATTTGACCGAGGCTTCGGGGTAAATCTACTCCATTCGATGGGGGTAAGGGTCGTGAACAGGCGGCAACCTATCAGGCAAGAATCGGGGGATTCACTCAGGAATGGGCGCACACCGATCAATTGGCTTCCCGAAGCAGACAAACTTCGTATGGGTGGTAGGGGTCACGAACCGGCAACCACCTACCAGACCGAATTCATCAAGCTATGATAACAAAGGGGAGACGACAGTGCCGTATCAATCTACCCCCAGACTTTGTCGTCTCCCCTTAGCTTGGCCGACTTCGGCCTGGTAGTTGATTGCCTGTTTGTTCATGACCCCTATCATCCGTATGAAGCTTGTTTGTTTCGGGAAGCCAATGGATGGGGGTGCGCCCATTCCTGGGGTAATTAGTACCCGATCTGTAGCGACAGAAAATGGCAGGTGGCGAGGCACTGATTAAATTCGGTTCAATAAAGTGCTTATGACCCACTGGGTAGACCCAGATGGTGGGCCAGTTGCGCCAGATGCATCAGTGCGCATGTTTGTGTTTCCGGCTCCAGCTGGTAGTCAGGGTTATGATTGGTCGAATGAAGCCAAACAAGCCCAAAACAGTGCTGTATCAACCTACCCTCCAGACTCTGACGTCTGCCCTCTGTAATCGGGGAATTATTTGCCATAATTGGCCACTACCAGACCACAATCAATAGAACAGCCTGCACAGGGGGAGTAAGTCATAGTCTCAGAAATCGGAACACAAAAGTGAGGTCGAAGGGCGTGTAAAAGCCCCTGCGTGGGAACTTTACAAGTTTGGCGACCCCCAGCTCATGGATAAACTCACTTTGATGTTTCAGGAGATGTGAAGACAAGGTCAAAACCCTCAGTATTTACCTAACGTCAACAGTGTCCATTTATACAAACAAAAGGGAAATCGGCAACTTTGTGACAGCCGCAGGGGAGTCTACCTCAACCGCCTAAACCTTCAACTGGAGCAAGGACTTCTTCCTGAAGATCAAAGTGTATTTCGAAAGAACCGCGGAATCATACACACCACCCTCGCTGCCTGTCGGCTACAAGAAGAATGTCGAAAAATTAAGACCCGGCCTTACACCGTCTTCGCAGGAGGTAGCAAGACAGGATTCTCGACAAGGATGTCCTGAAAAGAACCGGCATCCTCAGTATACACATTATTATGGGACAGATGCAACTGCGCTGAAGAACCAACATCGTGATGCGCGCCTGTTCAAGCGATTATTCTATAGAGGCCTCGACGCCGGTACTCAAAGAGAATTCAGGCAAAGGGGTTGTTACGAGGACACCATAAAGATTTTCCCAAACACCTGCAACTCAATTTAGTGACCTGAGACAACCTTGCCCGGAGTGCCCAGGCGTGCTTCATTGCCGTGACAAATGAAGCCACGATCTACGAAACTGTTTGCATGGAAGCAGGCAAGTCTCAGGTATCACGGATCAATGCAGCAAACGCGCAACATGTACCAACATGTCCGCATTGCAAAGTGACGTTCTGAGCATGTATGAGACTGGTAAGGCATCGTCGGTTCCACCGCTATGACAATCCGTCCAACGGATCACGACGGCACAGAGCGTCGTCATCCCCGGCAAGGTTGCAGAAGTAAACCCATACATTTACTATTTCATCCTCCCCACCACCACCAACATCAACACCGCCAGCAGCGTGGATTCGGTCTCTATATGACAGTATTGCGACCGCACCTTCATACTACCACACCGATCTGGTCATTCACTTACAAATCCATCACATTACAAAAAGCGAACTAGTGACGAGAGCCCCACTTTCACTGTCCTTTGGTATTCGATTGTCGTACGAGCCCATTTGACCAAATGTGTATTCACACAAACGTTTGGTAAAATAACAAGATTCAGATCCCATCACAACACCTCCTTCTACTTGCACACACACATCCCCGTTACGCTCGAACGGGTCCCACAACATGTGCTCACCCAACAACTTTCCGCAACACATTTAACATTACTCCTGTAGCAAGCATATGATCTATCGCCGGTACGGCGGAATAAAAGTGGCATTTCAGAACAATTACGGCTCATGCGTGAACGGGTCGTTCAGCCCGTGTCCGCTCTCATCATCCGTTGCATGACAGGCTCGGGCAGTCGACTGGCACATGGGAGAGGAAAGGGAGAATGAGGCCGACGTCAGGTAATCAATCCCCAGGGCAAGCTTGAATTTATCATGACGCGTCAGTAGTGGTGACATGGAACGCCGCCAGTTTTCAGGAAACTCGGCCTTTCTTAGGACTGAGAATCCAGTTGTAGTGGTTCCGTCTTAATGTGGCCTTTGTAACACCCTCACCTACACGAGCTCGGAACCGCCCATCTTGTAGCCCGGCACATGCAGTGGAAACCGCATGCGAACATTTTGGCTTTTTTAACCACTACGCCCGTGCCCACCTCTGGTTGTCTTTACGTTGTCCTGCCACCGGACGCGGTGGGTGAGGGAGGAGAAAGTGCGGTAGATCCTACGCAGGTCTGCCTCACTATAAACTAATTCACGCACACCGAACCCCTGTGCCCACCTCGTGAGGTGGCGGTGGACGTCGTAGCTTTCGGCAGTCCAGTTGTCGTTCCTGGTCATGCGTGCATGTCTGCTGGTTGTCTGGGCAGTGCAGGGTGCCATGATCGTGGACACACGCTTCGGCGCTGTGCTCTCTGTAGCTTCAAAGATGCGTTTGAGTGGCCATTCCAGGGTAAGTACTGGCGGTTCCCACCAAGCGCATCCATGATGACCTGACTGCCGCAGGATGAATTCCGAATCTGACCCTCGCACACCCCACATGCTGGTATGCACATAAACTTAGTACGGTAGAGAGTATCTCAAAAGAGTTGCTGTTACAGTCTATCCTGTTTCTATCGTTTTTCCCCATGATTTTTAGCTTTGGAATCCGGTTGACGATTCCCATGCCATTATGTCTGCCCCGGCCGCCGTAGCTTTCTGACTCCAAAAAGTCAAGCAGATTGATATTCATAAGTCTACCTTAGATAAATGTCCGTGCGGCCTGCATGAAACATCCTGGCAAAGGGGCACTGATTTAGCTTCAGGCCGAGGCTGCTGTGAACCTATTGGTTGGGCCTCATCCGTTAGTTGTCTGTGCCGTACCCATGCGCACAGGCATGGAAGAATGCTAACGAATGCGAAACGGCTGCTGACCCAGTCTCCTACGTCATCAGCAGTCAACCTCTGATATTAATAGTTCAGTATTTTGACTTACCCGCATGCAGAAGCGTCTGGCACAGTGCTCTGGTCCGTTCTCAGGACGAAACAGACTAACGCGCAAGATGGGCTTCCACTTGGCGTCAAGTGCGGCAAAAGTGAGAGGCACATCCTTCGGTACCGTGAGTTGGTCACGGGTCTTGTCAATGGCCAGCGGCGACTTTTCTGGCCGGATGTCCCAAAAGAAGACGCCTCCTTCAATGGCACACGTCATGAGTTGAATACACTTGCGTTTGGGGTTCTCCGTAACGAAGCCGGCTCGAGTTAATTCAATGTGATCTGGTACCCACTCCAGTTGGGTGATGGGAGTGCCATGGGAAGCATCAAAATTGCTGCTGGCACACCACGGCGAGATCGGCACCTTGGTAGAGGGATAAGAACGATTATCTTAAGTGCATTTCCGTATTCCAGAAATTGCCTTTTTCACCGCTAATGATGTCGGGATATTTCAGTAGCATGATATTTCGGTTGCATTACATGAACAAAACTACTACCTTTTTTCACAAGCAGCCACTGAAGAAATAGTCGAAGATAGTGAAGGCTTCGCAAACACCCATTCTCCCTGTTGCTTTACGAAAAATGGCGACAAACAGGGTAAGTACGGCCATTAGAATCTCAGATATGTATCTGCTTTTGTCTCTGATGATGGGTTCGGGCAGAGATCCGAAACGTCAGGCGAATAAAGCTCGTGTCCCAGCGATCGTGTCTTCTTCTTCACAAGAAGCTTTATTGCGTAAATTTTCGACGCTTGTTCCCAGGTTGACGTCAGACGCAGTTGGAAAGCAAATGTGGAAACACGAAAACAGTTAACGTCACTAGTGCACACAAAATAGTTACGTGCCTGGAATTCGCACCGGTAGGCGACCGCCGTGTGTGGCAGTCTGTTCTGATTAGTTCTTTTCTGTTCTATTTCCCCTGAGGTTTCTGTAACGGCATCCAAATCGATAGGCGGATGACATATACCTCATCCGAGTGCATGACCTCGAGGAACTCTCAGCGTTTCTTGAGAGGGGAGACAGCGACAATGCGAACTTTGTCCCACTCTCTGCAGTTGGCTGGTTGATGACGCCTAATCAGTCAGAAATGGCCATTCGAATCTCCCTTGCCTTTGTCAGTCATGTTATTCTGCCTATATTACGCGCTGCTGTGCGGCTGCTGGCGGGGCTCGAGAATGATCCCCAAGGCACAAGGAGACGCGTGTGTGTCCCTTAACGCGATCGAAAAACGTTCCTCTACCATTACATAGGCATTTTCGACTGTCATGAGCGACGATGTCCACCGTATGCTCCACGGCAGTGTAGGAGTTCGGCATGATGACTTGCGCGTGATTTTTTATTTTATTGATAATAGACTTGCACAAGAGCTACCGCACTCTCTCCTCCCTCATCTGGGTCCGGTGTCAAGACATAGTCAGGTAGACCACAGGTGGGAGAGGGCATAGGTGGTTGGCGCGGCCGAAGCCGCCCTTAGGCGCGCCGCAACACCTAGCTCAGATCCCACTAGATGGGAGTGCCGTAAAGGCTACATTAAAAAGGAGCTATTATAGCCTGACCCTCAGTCCACCAGTCGGCTATTCAATCCACAATATATCCTGGGCAGACTGGTAACTTTCTAAGCCACTGCTTTTAGCGCATCGTGATAGCTCTAAGTGCGTCAGATTGTTAATAATGAGGAAGATGCGCTGAGTCGTCGACCTCACTGTCTGCTCCCATTCTCAGGCCCCAGACACTGTCCGAACCGGTCAGTTGTCTGGTGCGGGGAATAGGTACAGTGACTGGTAATAGCCATTAACCTCGCCTGCGCGTGCCACGCACACGACCTGGTCCCCAAAACGCACCGGAGTTTCGCACAAAGAAGCGGATAGCTCGGGTCTCCCATGTAGCAGAGGGGCCACATTTAGGAGTCGAAGGACACGTTTCTCACCTACGTAAGAGGTACCTAGTTCGAGCATGCAGTGTATTTTCAAACGTGTTCATTTGTGGTGCACGTGGCGATGGGGAAATGTTTGGTGGTGTAGTTTAATCTGTGGTGATTAACCGAAGATTTTCATGGTGGTGCATTTGACCAAGTAAGCCCATGTGATAGTTGAATGCTCGAGGGCAATGCGAACAGTTGAGGTGACAACGACGTATGAAGTCTCGCAGGATTTCAAGGACGCCACAATCTTCCATCTCTATAAGCGGAGAAGAAACCGCCAGCTCTGCGACGACTACCGATACATTTCCTTGCTGAACATCGCGGGGAAAATTTTCGCTTGCATCCTTCTCAACCGCCTGAACAACCACCTGGAACAAGGTCTACTGCCGGAAAGTAAGTGCGGCTTCCGCCGTCATCGTGCGACCACCGACATGATCTTCGCCGCCCGCCAACTGCAGAAATGTCAGGAGATTCGGACCCACCTGTACTCTACCTTCGTGGATCTGACGAAAGCCTTCGACACGATGATTCGTGACGGACTTCGGAAAATTATGCAGAAATTCGGCTGTCCTGAACGATTCGCTCAGATGGTGCTTCAGCTCCACGATGTCAGGCTGGCGCGTGTCACGGACCATGGAACTGGTTCAGAGGCATTCCCAGTGACCAACAGAGTGAAGCAGGACTGCGCTCTCGTGCTTTCCCTCTTCCGTCTCATGTTCTCCACCACGCTGATGGACGCCTACCGTGACGAACGCCCCGGGACCCGCACCGCCTACAGGACGGATGGCCGCCTCCTCAATCAGCAGCGGTTGCACTTCCATTCGCGTGTATCCACAACCACCGTCCACAAACGTCTCTTCGCAGACGACTGCGCCCTCAGCACCACCTTGGAGTGGGACATGCAAAGGAGCATGGATCTCTTCTCTGCCGCCTGTGAGAACTTCGGCCTGATCATCACCACGGAGAAGACGGTGGTCATGCACCAACCGCTACCCAACACAGCCCCTCTCAATAATGCGCCGCAAACCAGCGTGAACGGAACCCAAACGCAAGTGGTGGGCAACTTCCCGTACCTGGGTAGTACCCTCTCCCGAAGCACGAAAATCGATAACGAAGTCGCCCGCAGGATTTCGAACAGTCAAGCCTTCAAAGCACAGTCTGGAATCGTCATGGTCTCCAGCTCAGCACGAAGCTGAAGATGTACAAGGCCGTCATGCAAGGAGGCCAAATTCGTCGATACAAGGATACTCTGAAATCCTCCCTGAAACGTCTGCAAATGAATCCGACCCACTGAGAAGACTTCGCCCGAGACCGACTGACATGGAGGAGAACAGTGAAGGCAGGCGCTGCGATCTGCGAAGCCAACCGCATTGACGCCGCGAAAGCCAAACTCAAAGCACGGAAGTCTCAGCTGCGCCCACCCCACAACGCCAACACACAACCGCCTCCAACGTGTCCACGGTGTCAACGGACATTCCGGGCGCAATTGGACTGGTTGGACACCTTCGGATCAACCGAACCACTTGGACCGCACCAACCGTCGTCCCTCCGCCCAAATCCTCCTCGTCCTCCACGCCGCCAACTAACTCTGACCGCCCTCCTGAACCACCACTCCCATCCTCCTCCTCCTCCCCCCCCCCTCCAAATCTGCTCCAACGCGTGCTGCTGTGGCGCCTGCCACGCGCATCAACACTGCACACAATCCTGACACATTCTCTAACATCAACACCACCACCGTCTACACAAGAGGTGAGGACCAGAATTACACCTGCCCTCACTGAGACCGCACCTTTACCTCACACATCGGCCTGATCGGTCACTTGCGAATCCATCGCACAGAGACTGACGAACCAGTGCCTGGAGCACCAACCTACACCCGCCGTCCCTGCCTCCACAGCCGTCTCACTTTCACGCATCGCATAGGCCTATTCGGCCACATGCACATCCACGAGAGCGGAATTAACCGTAATCCCGACATACCCACCACATCCGACACAACTATTACACCCAACCCCACCCTCACTTTGTCGCCCTGTGCGCCCACCACCACTATCGCCACCACCTCCGTAACTGACACCGACACCACCGGCTTCTCATGCCCACACTGTCCGCGCACATTTACCTCACGCATCGGTCTGGTCGTTCACTTGCAAATCCATCGCACAGAAATTGGCGAACCAATGCCTGAAGCACCTAAATACACTCGCCGCATCCGCCTCCATTGTTCACATTGCACTCGCACATTCATGCCCCGCATGGGCCCATTCGGCCACATGCGCGTCCTCGAAAACCTGCGGTAGACAACCGCCGGCTGCACCACATCATCACATTCTCCCTCACCGGCATCTCATCGCACGTCAGCAACATCGAACACAAGCATCCAAATGCCACCTCTCGCGCAAGTGGGAAGTGTGCATCTTGACTTCGTCCCCGTGCAGCTCCTTTGCTGCACGTGTGACTCGAGTCCGAGACTATTAGAGCGCGTCGAGCGTCGTGGTTTGGAAGATTGCTGACTGGTGTCCCAACCCAGTCCACGCAGTCCGTTGAGTTGTGGGTTCTGCGTGGAGTGGCGGCCTGGTAGGCTGAAAGCCAGGCTAAAGCGGCTCCTTCCAAACGTGACCTAGTGCACTCTCACGCATGTGAGATGTACACTGTTCAACCCCCGTTGTGTGAAATCCAGTTGCTTGTGTTTGGGGGGCCGGGTCGTGTATGTGGCGCTCACAGACAAGGTCACTAGATGTTAGCCACCGCGCCCGTCCCCCGCGCCTGTCAACTAACCGGCACGGACAGTGGCCGAGGCACGGGAATGGGAAGGGAGAGCGAGGTCGACGACTCAGCACATTTGCCTTACTATAAGCAAACTGACGAGCTTGAAGCTATCGCAGTGCACTAAAAGCCATGGCTTTGGAGGTTGCCAACTGACGGGATAATTTGGACCTCGCAGTCGGGCCAGTGTTGTGTGTTTGTGTAGAGCAGCCGACTGGTGGTCTAAGAGTCAGGCTGCAATGGCTCCTTTTTAATGTGACCTTTATGGCACCCCCACTCCGTAGGATCCGAGCCGGGTGTGGCGGCACGCCTATGTGCGGTTCCGGCCGTGCCAGCCACCCTTTTGTTGTCGGTTAAAATCCTGGTCAAGTGTGTGTTGTGGACCAGGAAGTGCGGCGGCACGTCGAGGTGCGGGCCCGGCCGTGCCAACCACCTGCGGCCTTCCCCGCCTCTGATCTTCTTGATTGTGTCTTGACGCGGGTTCTAGGTGGGGAATGGGTAGAGGGAGTGCGGTAGATGCAGCGCAAGTCTACTATCACTTTCAACTGCTTCACGCGCAAGTCACCGTGTCTGCTTCACCTCTCATTGGAGCACACGGTGGACATCGTCGACAACGACGGTCAAACTGTCGGTTCGCCAGTCTTTTACCGTGGATTCCCAAGTGACTGATTAGGCCGATGTGCGATTTGCTGAACACACAGGGTGGAGAACAAAATCATAGTATTGAGAACTTTAATTACGAACAGGTGCCAACAGAGGTTCCGTGGGCAAATACATGTGGGGTCGCGACTAGTCCGGCCGCAAAGCCAGTGACAGGAAAAATTGTTCAGGAAGATTAAAATCAGTTAAGCAAATGCGAGTGGAATGGGCGAACTGCAAAGTTTGAAAATGAATAAGTGTCGCTTTCAACCACGCCAGATATGTGCTCATCAATACTTCATTTTTCTTTGAATACCAACTAGCGTCACAGAGTGGACCCGGAAGGAGCGAAGCGACGTTCGGTCCTGATTGAGTGTGTTGATTAGTGATTCCTCCCGTCAAATTCCCACACGATGCTATCTATACCAGGGGTCCGTTATGCTAACTATGCCCATATTTTGAACTTGACCGTTGAGATTCCCCGTTGCTGACGATGCCGACAAATTACCTGCCGGGGCTAATTAGACTGAATTAAATCTCCTATTACAAAACCACTACGTACATTCGTGTGAATGACGAGCAGCAATTCCTTCAATGCTCGTTACGAATTCTGTCAGTGCTGCGTTACCTAGCAATTCTGTCAATTTGCACAACAGGCTGGGTTCATCAGCATGCACTCGCTGACCACCTACTTGTTACATCAGGTCATGGTCCGAACTTCGTGAATCTTGACTACGCTGTCGACGTTCTGCTGCAGATGAGCTACTTTGCAGAGGCGCGGTGTGCTGTGTATCAGGTAGGTAGATGGGTTACCGGAGTTACCCTGAAAATAAATTCCTTCAAAGCCAAGTTGATTGTCTCAGGCTTCACGGTTATATATATCTGCGCGACAAAGGGGGAAGCGATGAAACCATTAAGCTTGTTGGCAACCTCCGATATTTTTGTCAAACCTTCCTCCAAACGGGCTAAGGAAGTGTGAGGAGGACAATTGGACCAACCAGGTGCGGATGGCCGTCGTCTGATTCCACTACAACTTCTGAAATCGGTCGAAAGACCAAGCTATCGGCGTATCAAACTTCTGTCAAGACAATCCCTCTACTTAGATGTGAGACATAACCCGTGAGCTCCGAAGGTGTAGCTTGCCCAAAGGATTCTCATAGCTACGAATCCTCACCGTAGGATGCATCAGGATGTCCCCACTACCCACTCACATTTAGTCACCGCATGAGCCGCCATGGAAGTCCTCGGTAAGCCACCCCAAACTAAACCACATCACCACACATCTTCCCACCAGGACCAAACATGAATGCGACCAACATCACACACATTAAGCATGGACTCGGCACCTCTCACGCAAGTGGGGATCGTGTTCCTCGGTTCCTTCTTAGTGAGGTCCGAGCCGACAGCTGACTTACTCCTTTCGTATGTGTGTTGTGTTGGGGCCAGGTCGTGTGTGTGTGGCACGCGCGACTGGGTTGTTCTTAGCTCTGTCAGTCTTTGTAACAAACCCTCTCATTGGATAAGAGACCCGCTCAGGCAGTGGACTGGTATACGAGAGAGAAAAAGGGGTGAGGGGGACTCCATCCGCATGGCATCTCAGTGCACATTCCTCACTATATGCAACCTGACGCTCTTCCAAACCACCGCGATGCACTAAAAGCGGTGGCATGGAAGGCTGTCAACCGACAGGATAACTCGGCCTTCTCAGAACGGGAAGTCAGGCCTTCATGGCTCTCCTTTAATGAGGCCTCTATAGCATCCCCATTCGGTTTGGATCCGAACCGCCCGTCTCTTGTTTGCGCGAGAATCTGGTCATCGCGCGCGTGTGTGACATGCGTAGACCGGCTGTTTAACTTCGTCAGTCACTGCGCCTGATCTCGCGTCCGGTCTTCTTGATTCTGCTTTGACGCTGGGCTCAGGTGGATGAGGGAAGAGAGTGTGGCATGTCTACTATCACTATAAACGATTTCATGCATAAGTGACCGTTTCTGCGCCCGCCATGCTCCATGGCGAACGATTTTCATAATTAGTAACTACGGTTGAACTGCCATATATAGAATTGACCACGGAAAAGACAAGAAAAACCGGGATGCTCATTTCTGGCTAATAAGCCGTCGTCAGTCGCTACGCGACTACCCTCGAGGGCTCTCGATTTAGGTGCGAGGCACAACAACCCGGGTATCCCGAGAGATTTAGTCAGAAAGGAGCCAACTGATTTGAGAAAAGGAAGGTTCAATATGGAATTTTTTGAGACTGTTTCTCCAGCTATTTGTCAGGCTCAAGGAAAATGTGCAAAAACAGCTCATTTTATAAGCATGCTTAACAAATTACTTCATAGTTTGCCGAATTTTAAGCCAACTGTGATTGATTGCGTATATATCTATGTATCTTTATATATCTGTCTTTGAGAATTTCGGATGAGATATCCAAAATTAGTATTGAACGTTTAGGTTTGAGGCAGGCAAGAGGTATTAGGCTGAAATAATTTACTTGGCATTAGATTTCTGACTCTTACAGGCTGACCTGTATTAGATGGATAAATTTAAACTGCGTATTTTCATCATTCTAACTGCCGCTGTGCATCATGTGAATTTTGGGAAAATTCGTACCCAACTGTGCGCAGACGATGTTTCCTGGAGTGAGAAAGGCTGTTTGAACTCCCACATAACGTTGAAAACATGAACTTTCGGCACGTTCCACTCCAGGCTCATGTGAATGAAGGTGTATTTCCTGAGAAAGCGTAAACTCCAAATATAAAAATACTTGACCAGCCGGGATTTTATAATCGCCAAATTCTGAACTAAGGTTAAAAGCCATTCAAGGCAAAATAATCAGACGTGAGATATATCGAAGTATTTACCTTCAGTGCGTCATTTTCATCAAATTGGAAGAGTGGAACTTTGGTCTTGCTCTTAACCTTTTCGATGACATTACTCAGATCCTTCTCATATCTTGAGATGTCCCACAAAATTACTTCCCCGTTGAAGCAACCACCAGCGATGATATTTGGATCCGTTGGTGAGAACTGGAAGCAGAGTATATCTTCGGGGGCTTCCAACAGGAGCTGTGGTTGTATGGGCTCAAAGAAACTCCAAATTATTATGAAGGAAGGTGTCGTCAGAATCCGTGACCACTGCTCAATGCGGGAGTCATAAGTTAACTTTTCTCCCACCGACATTGCGACGAGACCTTCAATCGTTGGGTGCCATTCAATATGGGTAACTGCCTTGTCCTTGCTGAACTTTAAGTCTGTGAAGGAGATAACCTCTTTGAAGGTGTTTCCCGACTTGTTGTCATAGGTATCGTCTCCCAGAGCCAAATTA
This sequence comes from Spirometra erinaceieuropaei, assembly GCA_902702965.1. NCBI lineage: Eukaryota > Metazoa > Platyhelminthes > Cestoda > Diphyllobothriidea > Diphyllobothriidae > Spirometra > Spirometra erinaceieuropaei. The sequence continues at coordinate 278,217 of CACRXP010000394.1, read as the reverse complement.
ATATAGTCGTCGAAGAGAAAATCGTACATGAGATTCTGCTTTAATCCCTGTTCAAATATTGGAAGCAGGTTTCCGATACCCTTAAGTGGCGTCTGAACTCCAGTATACGTCTGTAGGTCTTCTGGACCCATAGATCTCGCCTCATACTGGACTACCTGATTGCGCGGATAGCGCCATTCTGTGTTAGTGTAATGCTCAGAGGAGAGATTCGTGCAGCAGACTCCCTTCTCCAGTTCAAGAATGGGTACCTCAAAGCTCTTGTCTTCGTAGGGCTTGACTTCATTATACATTTTCCTTGCATCCAGATTTACTAACGCAGATGGGGCACAGAACTCGCGTCTCGGGCGCTCATAGTTGGTCACTACGCGTGGTCTCGTCTCAAAGAAGCTCGCCTGGATAATCTCCCTGTCTGAGCCCTGACTCACCCAAGGTTTGTCCGCTCGGGCGTCTATGTAGGCAACAGAGTCGTTTGCCTCCTCCATCACATCCTCCTTTTCGGTCTTAGTGGGAACTACCTCTAGTTTTTCGATACGAAACTGATTGTCCAATTCTTGCGACAGAATAAGCAGGAAGTTACCGCCGAACTTTTGGCTCGGATCTGCGATAAACGTTAGACAGGTGCCGGGATAGTCGTTGACTTTTTCTCTCAGGACATCCAGGTTTTGATCCGTCAACTCGCTGTCCAGCACGCCAAGAAGTTCAGTTTTGTCACGAGAAAGGCCGCAGTAGGTCGGTGGTTTAGGCGGAGCATCGGGATCTGCATCTCCAGGGGCTTCTTCTTTCCTCAGACTTGACAGCGCCTGAGTGCCAAATATGGCTGTCTGCTGCTCCTCAGTCAATGTGAAGGCCATAGCCTCATCGTCAGGTAGGCTCTCTTGAAGCATGTAATTAGCAATAACTTCTTCATGATAAATAGACGGGATGGGCTCTTCTGGAATCTCAGGCCTGATGGTCGCGGATGAAACTTCGATCTTAGAGGGTGACTAAGATGTCTTTGAAATTATTTAACATAAATGCACTTGCCTGTTTTCCAGCAACCTTGCTGAACTTCCGGTTTCTTCCCTTGGCATCAGCATTGTCGGATTTTGCGGACTTTTTGTCAGCTTTAGCTGACTGATTTGTATTATCCATAAGTTGAGCGTTCTGAAACAAACTGCTGACAGACCAAATAGTTTAGCTAAGGCTTTGGTCAAAAAACCGCGTGTAAATGCAATTAACGAACAGATATGACTCATAAGATATTCACTCAATGCTACTTGTGATCAAATGAAACTTGGTGTATTTGCATAGCGCAATTAAAAAGGTGGATGATTTTGGCATTGCAAGTATGGATACTAAAAAAGGACCATAATTAGCCAGGGAATTCTGCGGATTCTAAAATGCCGGTCGTATATAAACTTTTATCTTGTGTAACGAGGGAACAGTATGGGGTTCGAGCAATGCAAACGTTCAACGGGCAATGCAACATTTCCTTCGGCTTTCGAGTATATATGAACCGAACGCAGTTCGCTGAATCGCTATGGCTTGTCATTACAAAATTGGCCATTCCGATTATTTTAAATAATCCTCCAGTATCATAAGATGCCTGAGACGTCTTCATAATTTGACGCACAGATCAATTTAGATCAACTGTTCAAGAAGAAGACCGTGTTCAAGGACTCTCTAGAGTTCTTTTATAAATTACAATAGCCTCACAGCCAGGTGTATTTGTTTCAAGGGAGCGGATTAAAACGGGAATTCACCTATCGGTGGTGGGTTGGTATGTCCCTGTCTTTGCTTTCAGAGCAGAAAAATAAACATATGCCGGGCATACCATGCTGGCTATTTCCTAGAAGAATATTTTAAACAGATTTAGAGGATGGGCTTCCATTATTATTGGTATTTGAAAGGGCAAGAAGTTATCACGAGACTGGGGTAGGAAATCGGTCGCGCAGCCTTACGGCAATATCTTAAATTGTGTGCAAAGAATACTGTAAACGTCATGAACAGTTCAAAGCAAAATTTCTTAATTTTCGCAAACTTACTCGACTGCCTTGAATTTTTCATCTATAAAGCGCCATACGAGGAAGATTATCATTTAGGCAGTCTGTCTCTATTTACTTGTGACTATTGGAGGCAGAATGTATTATGGCAAGTACTCATATCAAAATCTCAGGGATGACGGCGAATGCCTGAGTTTCAGGTGTACTGGAACGATGTATACATTATTCTGCGCTTTTAAACACAAAAATCAAGGATCTACTTAGTACAAAGAGATAGTCTGGGGCAGTGTACGCATCCCGTACCAAAGACCTCGTTGCAATTGCACAGGTAGGACAAAACGTATACTCTGATCGTGCGTACACAAACAAGGTTAGTCGTGCGGTATAGCGATAAATTATCGCAAATGGCTGCCCACACCTTAGGAACAGGTCATGGATTCAGCCATACAGCCGCTAAGATAATCATCCACGCCCGAAGCAAGACAAGCTGATAATTTACTGAATTCTGGAAGTCGAATGGTAACGCAGTCAATTGACGCATCGGCCTGATGACGGCATGCAGAGCGCTGCGCGCTCACCTCCGGTCCTGCGCCACTTACTGCTAATTGGCGAATAACCCCTACCCCTATAGCATATTATATTGCTACTGTCACCTTTAACAATGGACTCATGCAGGAATTCAAAAGTTTAGAATAATAAACAAATTACTTGGGTGCTTATCTATTCTTCCTCGACAAATCTTAGGCTTTCCGTGCACGTAATATTTACAAATGAGTATTTTATGTAGGTAAAGATGCCTGCGTTTTGGAGAAGAATGATAGAACGGAAATATTTTTAGTAGAGAGCATAAAGGTAAAAAATAACGCCTGTAGGCCATCTCAGCTACCAAAATATTCTCTCTGAAATCTGTGGTCGCGCTTGATATCAATAAATTGATTGTCGTTCTCTTCAAAAATTACGGTTGTAAATATGGTTGGCATTGTCATATCGGTCTACAATAGTCTTGAGGCATAAAGCGGGTTAAACGTAGTAACGCCCGATTCAAGGTATTTGAGTGAGACTAAATAAACTTACGGGGTAGCTATAGCAGCAGGCGAGTCGAAAAAATCAGGACTTGACTGTATCGCTCTCAGATTATCAACATTAATGTTTGGGCTTAACTGTCTAAAGTTCAGCCAGTTGTAAGTGAAAACGCCGAGCTGAGAGGTGAAAAGTTCTGCCCGTTCAGCAATAGGATAAGGGAGCGGCCTTATTCAGAGTGGCACAATGGGAGAACTTATTGTACATTGATGTACAACTGATGCATACATCATGCGTATGGACAAAATGCAGTCCGTGGCCTATCAGTGCTTTTCAGCTTGGAAGACCTAACTTAAAATCAGCTGGCTGGATATAAAATCAAATTTCATGGAACTGAGTATATGCATGTAATCTACAGGTCTTTTAACTTGTGGCCCCTTTCGGAATGGAAATCCAAAATGAGGAACGAAATTTTGTTATCCTCTACTGTCAGTAGGCAGAACCCAAAAGCAAATAACTGGTCAAAATAATTATTAACTTCGGCTGCAGAGAAGGTGCAAAAAGAGAGGACTCTGTGGGGGGGTTTCATTTGTGGATTAAGATTGATTTAATGTATATTACTGAAGAAGCGACTCCTGATCAGGAGTCGCGTCTTCATCGATATACGCGCCACAAGGTAATCGCGTGTTGGTAACGAGAGACAGTAATCAGTTCAAGGTTATCATTGCTGCAGCCGAAGGGCGTTTCATGCACCTAAATTCCATCGACTTTGTCCGGTATAACACAATCCGTTGTATATCTTGGCGTCCAGTTCTAAAAACACGTACATATCCGAAACCCACAGTAAACACCAGAATGTTCTGTAGATATTCAGAAAGGGTTTGGTCGCTGCATCTGGACGAGCGAGGGTCGTTTCCCTTGGAAAGGTCGCAGAACTGTGGAAAGTACGAAGACTGTAGGTGGGCCGGAATGGGCAAAATGCAAGACGGGAAAGTATAACCTAAAAAAATATAAGATAAGTGGTAAAAATCAAATTTCCAAAAGCGAAGAGTTAGAGGAGGATTGGTTGAAATACAAAAAGCTACTGGAAACAGCAGGCCGAAAGACGATTTTCTGACCACTCATAGGCTCCATTTTTTGCCCAAATTATTGATAATACACTGATAATATCAATCGGCAAGTGTTTAAAGGAAAATTATGGCTCGTATCAGGAAGGAGATTGTATATTCTGCGGTGCTTGGACATAATTGAATGATGAATTCGTAAAGAAAGATCGACTTATGAATACGGATTGCGTGCTTCGCTGGGCCTTATTCAATCCCGGAGATGTGTGTACGTTGCCAGGATACCTACAGTTATTTTTCTAGATAATAATCGTTGGCATGTGGAATGGTACTTAATATGCCCAACTTGACTGATTTAGCGTAATGTAACAAGCTTGACGTCGAAATGTATAGGGAAAAATCCTTCAGCTCGAGGAATCGTTAACTGCCCTGTCGTCTGGAAGAACTCTAAGGATAACAAATTAGTGAGATTCCAAGACACTCTCTGCTTTGACGGCTTCTTGAGATATTCCCAAAGGTTTCATTGGAACAAATTCTAATATGCATCTTATATTTCTTTATCTTTTATGGAGGGTATGGTGCTTTACCTGCGAAAGAATAGGAATCTGAAGTCTTTTTAGTCATTCTTCGGTGTGCAGCTTACGAAGGCAACTGGATTATGTCTCTCTGAAAAGTTCGAGACCTAAGTGACATTAGCTACCTAAGGAGAACACAGCTATGAGTATCATTTGCAGTTTAACTGAACAAAAGTACAACAGTAGCACACATCTTGGAAATGATTGTACTGTCGGCCGAAATGTGCATGAGCATGATATGCAAGTTTAGCAACAAGAATTAGACGTCTCCGAACAGGTAATGCAAAAATTAACAGCTCACATGACCAGAAAGTGGTTGCGCAACGAACTATACTTCGTCCTGATTGTACATTAGAACATTTGCAGTCTCAACTGCACATTTATAGGGTCGTCAATGGCATTCTCTGCAAAATCCACATACATGGATTTTGACAGTGGGATAGTTATTAGAATCGAAATAGGTTAATTATTATAGCACCTTTGGGGTTCTGTCAGTCATCTTTGAACATAGGAAAATGCCTTAATTGAACTCATTCATTTCGTCTGCGGTTTGAAGTTATTGGTTTTGGGCGTCTGCTTAGTCAATACAGCATGAATTCGGACTTTGTTCTTAGTTTAAAAAAACCGAGTTCCAAGACAAAATAATAGGAAATTTAGAAAAAAAAGTACAATATATACAACGTGGAGATTGAAGTTTGGACGTTTGCGGGATCTGAGCTCATGTACTCTGACAACGGCCTGAACTTTACAATGTGTTATAGTTAAGTAAATTTGGGTGTCTGTTAGCCGTCGGTCGTCAGACTTGTAACGTAGTCTGATGCGAGTGAGGACGAACACCAAAGACGAAGTAAGACCACTTGTAAAAAAAGGGACATGCATTAAATTGAACATACTACATAAGCGAAGAAGAAGAGTCGAGCACCGTAACACTTCGTTTATTGTCCTGAGCTTTCAGACTCGTACAGGAGTCCATCGTCAGGGGTAGTGGAAGAAATAGGGCAAGCGGCAGTTATAAGGCACGTAGGCCCAATCATAGACCGACGTCGCACGCCTGGAGGTGACTACGCAGGGCTCTGTACGCCGGCGCCAGATCGATAAATCGATTGGCCGAGTTCTCATCCGAGGCCCAGGCTTCAATCAATTCTCGGCCTGTTTTGTTTCCGGCGTAGACGACTATTTTGGTGGCTACGAAGTCAAACTCGTGACCCATTTCGTAGGCATGGGCGGCCACTTGTGATAATGCGTCGCCTCGCCGCACATCCAGCTTATGTTCGTGTATGCGCGATCCGAGCACGCGTCCGGTCCGTCCTGTGTAATTACAAGGACAATTTTGACACGGAATGCGATACACTACTCCACATTGGCCTTCAGGTTTTAACTGGTCTTTGATTTACATGACCCTGCTGCGCATGGTGGCTTTGGGGTGGTGTGCAATTCCAACACCTAGCTCCGCAGCAACGTGCTCGGTCGCTTCTGAAACACACTTTATGTATGGCAGAGAATGTCATATCGTCGGTGGTGTTGATGCTCGGGTTCTCTGGTGGCGACCGCATAGGCAGCGACCTATGAATGCCCTCGGATAGTCATTTTGCACAAACTGGTCGCGGAGATAACGCGCCTCACCTGCTCTGTCCTTCGGTTTGCTGCAATGAGTTTGGACCCGTTTGAAAAGCGATTCTTTCGCCGCATATCTTGGGAAGACGATCTCCGCTCTGGCACACCACTGGCAAGCCAAAAAAGAAGGAAATTTGGAACGGAAACTGGCTAAGCTAAAGCTACAAGGCACAGAAAGCTTAAACTTGGTCCAAAACCTCTCGTCTAAGCATCTAACAGAGCAGCAACTACGGGTGTTAAAGCATGAAACTTGTTTCAACATCGCAGGTGCCGATAATGTCGACTTCATTGTAAACCTGGAAGCTATGCTTGTGAGAAGTTAAACATCCGACGACATGAAACACTCCGTCCGACAGCGTGTTACCTTCTTGCTGATGACACACGGACCAACGAGATGTTTTTCGCAGAGTGATTCAAAGGCTATGAGGGAACTTAGGAGGGACAACAGCATAATCATTCTACCTGCTGACAAGGGACGATCAACCGTCGTGATGAATAGAGAAGACTATAATGAAAAAGCTAAAGCCCTTCTTGATGACAGAGAATTTTACAGACCAGCACAGAAGTCACAAGCTAAAGCAGTGGCAGATCGACTGAGTAAACTGCTTAGGGATTACCGACATCAAAATGTGATCACGGAGAATGAATGGCACCAAATGAGGGCAACTGACACCGCTCTAGCTCCATTCTATGGTCTGCCAAAAATCCATAAGGCAAATATCCCACTTCGGTCAATCGTTGCCCTAAAATGTTGCCCCACCTACAATTTGGCAAAGTGGATGTACTCAAAACTGAAGTTCCTCCAAGGCAATTCGACTACCTCAGTTCGATCAGCCTCTCAATTCCTCATAGACCTCCGAGGTCGGAGAATTCAATCGGACGAAATCATGGTCTCCTTCGATGTGACGTCGCTATTCACATCCATCCCACCAAATGTGGTGCGCGAAGTCTTGCGCAAGAGACTTCAAGAGGCGTACGATGAGACTCAGAATGCCCTCAAAATTGAACACCTCATGAGGCTGTTTGAATTCTGCCAACAAACTTTCTTCACTTTTGCGGGAGAGACCTATTAACAAATCAAGAGAACCCCAATGGGCTCACCGGTCTCCGGTTTGGTGGCAGAACTGGTCCTACAGGAGTTAGAAAAGATTGCCATCCTCCAACATGAACCGGTGTTTTGGCGCCGTTACGTTGACGACACGTTCATCGTCGTAAAGAAGGACATGCTGCAACATTTCCACAGCCTGCTCAACGCAGTCTTCCCGGACATAACATTCACGAGGGAAGAAGAACAAGAACAGCAGTTTCCCTTCCTGGGTGTGCTCTTCAGACGAAACCTCAACGGAGAACTTGAAACGACGGTTTATAGGAAGGCTACGAACACCACACAGCTTCTCAGTTTCCCCAGCAACCATCCGGTGGCTCAAAAACGAAGCTGTGTGAAGACGCTCTTCAAACGGGTCCAAACTCATTGCAGCAAACCAAAGGACAGAGCAGGTGAGGCACGTTATCTCCGCGACCAGTTTGTGCAAAATGACTATCCGAGGGCATTCATAGGTCGCTGCCTATGCGGTCGCCACCAGAGAACCCGAGCATCAACACCACCGACGATATGACATTCTCTGCCATACATAAAGTGTGTTTCAGAAGCGACCGAGCACGTTGCTGCGGAGCTAGGTGTTGGAATTGCACACCACCCCAAAGCCACCATGCGCAGCAGGGTCATGTAAATCAAAGACCAGTTAAAACCTGAAGGCCAATGTGGAGTAGTGTATCGCATTCCGTGTCAAAATTGTCCTTGTAATTACACAGGACGGACCGGACGCGTGCTCGGATCGCGCATACACGAACATAAGCTGGATGTGCGGCGAGGCGACGCATTATCACAAGTGGCCGCCCATGCCTACGAAATGGGTCACGAGTTTGACTTCGTAGCCACCAAAATAGTCGTCTACGCCGGAAACAAAACAGGCCGAGAATTGATTGAAGCCTGGGCCTCGGATGAGAACTCGGCCAATCGATTTATCGATCTGGCGCCGGCGTACAGAGCCCTGCGTAGTCACCTCCAGGCGTGCGACGTCGGTCTATGATTGGGCCTACGTGCCTTATAACTGCCGCTTGCCCTATTTCTTCCACTACCCCTGACGATGGACTCCTGTACGAGTCTGAAAGCTCAGGACAATAAACGAAGTGTTACGGTGCTCGACTCTTCTTCTTCACTTGTGCATACACCTGGAACTTGAAACCTACTACATTTCTTGTTAATGGCCTAATATTCACAGATAGGGTCGCAGGAGTTTTTGCTTAACAAAAAGTCGGCAGAAAACAGATAGCCGAAGCTCCAGCTTGTTTAACTTTTTAGCGTATTTATGGGACCTCAGGTATTGAAGTGGTCCAAAATTCCAAATACAGCGTTGTGCTTGGTCGGAAGGTATTGTGATTTAAAGATAGTGTAACAGGCGGACCAGAGACCAGGTCTTGAGTGTTTTAATGAACAGCCACATTAGAGGCATTCTTTTCCGTTTCCGTTACAGGAACCCCAAGAGTCTTAATCTCTCGGAGCACTGGGCCTTGATAGTCTCCTTAGCACTTAGAACGATCGGGTTTATCCTCCGAAACTTCAAAACTAGGAACATTAGAATGCCTCTTTACAACATGTACGTTAGACCTGGTCTGGAATACGGTTCGTTTTTATTTAGCCTCATGCGTGCTACCGAGCGGAAGAAAATAGAATCCATTCAACACTTTTTTTACCATGAGATTTTTAACCCCAGAACACCGTGTGAAAAATCTGAAAAATTATTTTTTATTTTAGAGAACTATTACTCGATTTTTGCATTCAGAAAATCTCCCACAAATTTTGTGTGCCAAATCCACTGATGGACTCTACCGTAGCGATGGCGTTTGTGGTCTCTGAACACTATGGCCTGTCTCACCATGGACAATTTCGTTGGCCAACAGCAACAGCTGTTCCTCAACACCTCTACTTTGACTATCCCAAACTTCATGAAAGGAACTGACGTACGATAATCTCCGATACCGTACAACCCCCCTCCCCCCCCCCATCCTTCTTGATGGTCGAATGTATACCGCCAGCAGTTTTTTCTCCTGAACCCTCCAAACCATAAAACTATCATCAACTATATTTTATTCCTTTACCTCAGGAGTTTTTTCCCCTGCTGGTCGGATTTGTGTTTAACTCTTCCCTTGACAATGCCTGTAAACTGGCATTAAGTAAAATTATCAATACCACTATCAATATTATCAACTGCGCTCCCGAATTCACGTGCGGACGAATAACCCCCCGGCTCCTCCTGATAAGTCGTTCCGTTGTATCTTGCGCTTCTCCGTAGTCCACACATATTAGTTTTTCATTTCTATATAATCGAATAAATTTGTATCTTATTACTACCTGTGCTGTCTATTCCACGTCCTGTATGCCGTTCCTCCTGATCCCACCCCTTCTGAGATGCAAGGACTTTTAGACCGGATCCTCCAATCGGCTGGACCATCTGAGTTTAAGCTACCGCCATCCCACTCCTCCATACTTTTAGACCGGATCCTCCAATCGGCTGGACCATCTGAGTTTAAGCTACCGCCATCCCACTCCTCCATAGCCCATTACCATACATCCGTCCCTCGCTCGGTCCATACAGGTAGCTGACAAATTGCTAGTAGAACGTTCGGCGTTCCCATTGGATGGCACACGCAAGTTGTCCGTTCTAGATTCTCCAATTCTATTGGCCTAGGATACTCTGAACCGTCGATCTCGTTGGACTTCGCCAAATTAAGTCAAAAGTTTTCGACTACCTATTGCATACTTCGTTTTCACAATCAGTGATCCTGTAGAGACTAGCCTGAAGCCAGCATGTCAAAAAAGCGGTCCCAAAGATCCTTTTGGTTACGATCTACTCTCTTGTAATCTTTTAGTCTGATCTACGCATACCCACTAGTCTAAATTCAAATCGTCTGGAAGCCATATAAAAACCGAGGAGGACTGACGCTGACAAACTTTGGACCGGAGGACGCCTTCTTGACTCCACCACCGCTCCTGTATCCTCTCCGCTGCCCGGACCTAACAAGGTTTGCCTCCAAACAGACCTGTCCCTGCCATAGGACATCCTAATGTTCCCGACTTATCCCGAACTCCGAACTCGGTCTTTTGTCATCATAAATAATCCCCAAACTCCTCTTAGAGCCCGTCTTTTCTTCTCACTGGGGATCAGAGTAGACTGCGCGTAGCGTTACTAGCCCAAGTCTCGGTTACGTGCATTACAGTGAAAAGAAAATAGAAAAAAACTTGAGTTATCATCATTCCACTTAATTTTTATTAATGGTATGTTTCTTATGTTAAGTAACTGTATGAGAAGCACACATCATAACAAATAAGGCACTACGTTTTAACTTACCGATGCGCATAGTCGAAGTTGGTCCTGCAAACACCAACCCTATAAACAGTAATAGCGATTGCGCGCACACCCCCGCGGAGCTAGTGGTGCAAGTTACAGTTCATTACATTGCCCCTCCTACGAAAAGGACCTGCTGTCCTCAACAGCCTCTGGTATCGCAATGGCCTTACATACATACATACATACATACATACTCCCTTTAGGGGGTACTTTCACAATCGTTCGGCTTGCTGTTGATTACTGGGATTTTCATGCCTCGCGTAGCACCCTTCAGGATCAACCTCTAGATATCGCTCGACGAACTGGTTGTCGTTCCGGTAAGATGGGCCGGCTTACAGTTCAGAGCGGCCGATACTCTCATCCGTCGTTGGTTACGGGCTTTAGGCGATTAAAGTCTACAGTGAAATCGTTCGAATATGGCCTACCTTGATTACGAATTAGACCAGTCGTTTGCGACAGAAGTTTAGTAATAATGCACGAGGCAACCCAATTAGGGTTGAACTTCCGGGCGTGCCCCTGCGAGTAATGCAAAATTACGTATCAAAACAACGTCTCCCACACTAATAATAATTTTTATTCAAGACCCGTGGGGGTCCGTTCATAGCAAGTAAAAATAACTTTTACACGAAGGTTGGAATTTTTTAACAGGTGTACAGAATCTATGCAATACATAATTATTAGTTATTGAATAAGTAGTGTGTTACGAAGAATGATTATCGATCAGTAAAAAACTCCTAACATAAACAAAATGACCATGATTGGATTAGACATATAGGAGGAAAAAATCTCGCTTCTTAATATTTAAAAAATAGGCAGGATCGACCTGCATGTGGCATTGTATAACGGATTTCATGAAGGGGTAAGTAGGCGGATCAGGCAGTGACGGCCTGTATGAGGTATTGAGTAAAAGGTTCGAAACAGGCATCATCAATGCAGAATTCATATGCCGGATGACGCCATTCATGTCAAAGTGGGGAATTGTAAACCAGTCTCGAGGCCATAGGGACCCAGATGCCATCAGTTACAGTCAGCCGAGTCCGGCCGAGCAGGGGGCAGGGGGAGATGCGACCAGACTACAAGAATTTTGGAAAGATAAGTGAAAGTTATATTTTTAGATTCAATTTCTTAATCTCTTGCACAGTTTTCCAGTGTACATCTGACGAAAGTTTGTACTTTGTCATAAGTCATCTTCGCTTCCCGTCGTGTTTCGGCGATTTGTCATAAAGCCGAAATCTAGTGTCGTAGTTTTTCACCCAACATAGCCTCAATTGTATCAAGTGCCTCAATTGTATCAAGTGTTACCTGCATATACAAAAGGTTTTCCTCGTAAAAATATAGAATAGCATTATATTTTGGACGATATACCGTCTCCACTGACCGCTTTTATCGTCGGTGTATTGAGAATTATACTGTTCTCTATTTTATCCTACAAAGCCTCATTATCCAATTCAGATTTATTCATAGTTCTGTTTTGCCCCCCTACGAAATTGTCATTTACCCGTTTTTTTCAAGGTTTCATTCTGTTATTGAGTATAATTTGCTTAGTATAAACTGTGCTGTCTGGTCCACCAATATTGATAGCTTTCAGAAATCGTTTCATCATACATAGCCTCATCCATATATCCTCGAAGTTTCGGCAGTTATCATCCACATACATATGTATATGTATATTGTATATGTATATGTATATTTTGAAGGGTTACAGGTAGAGCCTTTGATGACCCTATTTATGTACAGTGCTTTCGCGGATTCATACTCAAAAGCAAAATAAAATTGCGGGAATTTAATATGTGATTGGGTCACAGTTCAATCGTAATCATAAGGTAGTGCATAGGGTCACTGTAAATCAGTGTGGAAGATTGTATATGACAGATTTTACAAAGCTGGCTGTGCATAGTCATGCTGTACAAGTCGATTTCTGTCGAAAACTAGCCGAACAAGTTTTCTTTTAAACACACGAACTGTGTCAGCCGTCACCATCTCGCTTGGAAGCGCGTTCCACGGCCTGACAACTCGCTGGCTGAATGAAAATTTTCGTCGGTCTAAACGCGTGCGCTCATTCCTGACTTTGTATGCATGGCCGCGTAGTTGGTTTGTACGGGCGAACTCAAAGAAATCCTCTGCTCTTACTGAGCAACCCTGGCCGCAAACAATCCTGAACGTCCAGAGTAGACTGCAGTTTATTTGTCAATACGAGAGAGGGAATAGGCCAAGCAAATTCAGCCTCTCCTGATAAGACAAATGCTTCAAACCGTCGACCATCTTTGTCGCTCTGCGTTGCACATGTTCGAGTAAGTTGCTATCCTTCCTCATCCATGGTGAAGCTGCTGGCATTCCATACTCTAGATGAGGTATTACAAAGACACCAAAGAGTCTTTCGAAAAGTTCGGGAGGAAATATTTTAAATGCACGTCTGATCCAGTGTAGAGTACTAGTTGCCTTCTGGACCATCTTTCTACAGTGTTCTGATGGCAATAGATTTGTGGTCGTCCATAC
>CACRXP010000394.1:242308-264976 GCA_902702965.1 Spirometra erinaceieuropaei | reverse complement strand
ATAATCTCCGATACCGTGCAATCCCCCTTCCCCCCCCCCCTCCTTCTTGATGGTCGAATGTATACCGCCTTCAGTTTTTTCTCCTGAACCCTCCAAACCATAAAACTACAATCAACTATGTTTTATTCCTTTACCTCAGGAGTTTTTTTCCCTGCTGGTCGGATTTGTGTTTAACTCTTCCTTGACAATGCCTGTAAACTGGCATTAAGTAAAATTATCAATATCAATATTATCAACTGCGCTCTCGAATTCACGTGCGGACGAATAACCCCGGCTCCTCCTGATAAGTCGTTCCGTTGTACCGTGCGCTTCTCCGTAGTCCACACATATTAGTTTTCCATTTCTATATACTCGAATAAATTTGTATCTTATTACTACGTGTGCCGTCTATCCCACGTCCTGTATGCCGTTCCTCCTGATCCCACCCCTTCTGAGATGCAAGGACTTTTAGACCGGATCCTGCAATCGGCTGGACCATCTGAGTTTAAGCTACCGCCATCCCACTCCTCCATAACCCATTACCATACATCCGTCCCTCGCTCGGTCCCTACAGGTAGCTGACAAATTGCTAGTAGAACGTTCGGCGTTCCCATTGGATGGCACACGCAAGTTTTCCATTCTAGATTCTCCAATTCCATTGGCCTGGGATACTCTGAACCGTCGATCTCGTTGGACTTCGCCAAATTAAGTCAAAAGTTTTCGACTAACTATTGCGCACTTCGTTTTCACAATCAGTGATCTTGTAGAGACTAGTCTGAAGCCAGAATGTCAATAAAAACGGTCCCAAAGATCCTTTCGGTTACGATCTACTCTCTTGTAATCTTTCAGTCTGATCTACGCATACCCATTTGTCTTAATCCAAATCGTCTGGAAGCCATATAAAAACCGAGGAGGACTGACGCTGACAAACTTTGGACCGGAGGACGCCTTCTTGACTGCACCACCGCTCCTGCATCTTCTCCTCTACCCGGACCTAACAAGGTTTGCATCCAAACAGACCTGTCCCTGCCATAGGACATCCTAATGTTCCCGACTTATCCCGAACTCCGAACTCGGTCTTTTGTCATCATAAATAATCCCCAAACTCCTCTTAGAGCCCGTCTTTTCTTCTCACTGGGGATCAGAGTAGACTGTGCGTAGCGTTACTAGCCCAAGTCTCGGTTACGTGCATTACAGTGAAAAGAAAATAGAAAAAAACTTGAGTTATCATCATTCCACTTAATTTTTGTTTATGCTATGTTTCTTATGTTAAGTAACTGTATGAGAAGCCCACATCATAACAAATAAGGCACTACGTTTTAACTTACCGATGCGCATAGTCGAAGTTGGTCCTGCAAACACCAACCCTATAAACAGTAATAGCGATTGCGCGCACACCCCCGCGGAGCTAGTGGTGCAGGTTACAGTTCATTACATTGCCCCTCCTACGAAAAGGACCTGCTGTCCTCAACAGCCTCTGGTATCGCAATGGCCTTACATACATACATACATACATACATACTCCCTTTAGGGGGTACTTTCACAATCGTTCGGCTTGCTGTTGATTACTGGGATTTTCATGCCTCGCGTAGCACCCTTCAGGATCAACCTCTAGATATCGCTCGACGAACTGGTTGTCGTTCCGGTAAGATGGGCCGGCTTACAGTTCAGAGCGGCCGATACTCTCATCCGTCGTTGGTTACGGGCTTTAGGCGATTAAAGTCTACAGTGAAATCGTTCGAATATGGCCTACCTTGATTACGAATTAGACCAGTCGTTTGCGACAGAAGTTTAGTAATAATGCACGAGGCAACCCAATTAGGGTTGAACTTCCGGGCGTGCCCCTGCGAGTAATGCAAAATTACGTATCAAAACAACGTCTCCCACACTAATAATAATTTTTATTCAAGACCCGTGGGGGTCCGTTCATAGCAAGTAAAAATAACTTTTACACGAAGGTTGGAATTTTTTAACAGGTGTACAGAATCTATGCAATACATAATTATTAGTTATTGAATAAGTAGTGTGTTACGAAGAATGATTATCGATCAGTAAAAAACTCCTAACATAAACAAAATGACCATGATTGGATTAGACATATAGGAGGAAAAAATCTCGCTTCTTAATATTTAAAAAATAGGCAGGATCGACCTGCATGTGGCATTGTATAACGGATTTCATGAAGGGGTAAGTAGGCGGATCAGGCAGTGACGGCCTGTATGAGGTATTGAGTAAAAGGTTCGAAACAGGCATCATCAATGCAGAATTCATATGCCGGATGACGCCATTCATGTCAAAGTGGGGAATTGTAAACCAGTCTCGAGGCCATAGGGACCCAGATGCCATCAGTTACAGTCAGCCGAGTCCGGCCGAGCAGGGGGCAGGGGGAGATGCGACCAGACTACAAGAATTTTGGAAAGATAAGTGAAAGTTATATTTTTAGATTCAATTTCTTAATCTCTTGCACAGTTTTCCAGTGTACATCTGACGAAAGTTTGTACTTTGTCATAAGTCATCTTCGCTTCCCGTCGTGTTTCGGCGATTTGTCATAAAGCCGAAATCTAGTGTCGTAGTTTTTCACCCAACATAGCCTCAATTGTATCAAGTGCCTCAATTGTATCAAGTGTTACCTGCATATACAAAAGGTTTTCCTCGTAAAAATATAGAATAGCATTATATTTTGGACGATATACCGTCTCCACTGACCGCTTTTATCGTCGGTGTATTGAGAATTATACTGTTCTCTATTTTATCCTACAAAGCCTCATTATCCAATTCAGATTTATTCATAGTTCTGTTTTGCCCCCCTACGAAATTGTCATTTACCCGTTTTTTTCAAGGTTTCATTCTGTTATTGAGTATAATTTGCTTAGTATAAACTGTGCTGTCTGGTCCACCAATATTGATAGCTTTCAGAAATCGTTTCATCATACATAGCCTCATCCATATATCCTCGAAGTTTCGGCAGTTATCATCCACATACATATGTATATGTATATTGTATATGTATATGTATATTTTGAAGGGTTACAGGTAGAGCCTTTGATGACCCTATTTATGTACAGTGCTTTCGCGGATTCATACTCAAAAGCAAAATAAAATTGCGGGAATTTAATATGTGATTGGGTCACAGTTCAATCGTAATCATAAGGTAGTGCATAGGGTCACTGTAAATCAGTGTGGAAGATTGTATATGACAGATTTTACAAAGCTGGCTGTGCATAGTCATGCTGTACAAGTCGATTTCTGTCGAAAACTAGCCGAACAAGTTTTCTTTTAAACACACGAACTGTGTCAGCCGTCACCATCTCGCTTGGAAGCGCGTTCCACGGCCTGACAACTCGCTGGCTGAATGAAAATTTTCGTCGGTCTAAACGCGTGCGCTCATTCCTGACTTTGTATGCATGGCCGCGTAGTTGGTTTGTACGGGCGAACTCAAAGAAATCCTCTGCTCTTACTGAGCAACCCTGGCCGCAAACAATCCTGAACGTCCAGAGTAGACTGCAGTTTATTTGTCAATACGAGAGAGGGAATAGGCCAAGCAAATTCAGCCTCTCCTGATAAGACAAATGCTTCAAACCGTCGACCATCTTTGTCGCTCTGCGTTGCACATGTTCGAGTAAGTTGCTATCCTTCCTCATCCATGGTGAAGCTGCTGGCATTCCATACTCTAGATGAGGTATTACAAAGACACCAAAGAGTCTTTCGAAAAGTTCGGGAGGAAATATTTTAAATGCACGTCTGATCCAGTGTAGAGTACTAGTTGCCTTCTGGACCATCTTTCTACAGTGTTCTGATGGCAATAGATTTGTGGTCGTCCATACACCCAGATCTCTGTGTCTTTCCCCAGTTTATAACCTCGTCCCGTCAATATAGTACTGGTGTTTGGGAGAGGCATTGCGGCCGGTGTTCAGGTGCAAAACCACGCATTTGGACACGTTAAACTTCGAAAGACATCTGTTCGACCAAGCACACAGTTTGTTGATGTTTGACTGCAACTTCTCTGCGTCATCATCCTACTTGACTTCACTCCATATTTTTATGTCATCCGCGAACATGAGAGCCTCGCAATTCACTTCGCTGATGCAGTCATTAACATAAATCAGGAAGAGTACTGGGCCTAAGACAGAACCCTGTGGGACACCACTTTCCATCTTTACCCATTCCGAGGTAGAATTTCCAACGATGACTCTTTGTAGTCTGGAGGACAGAAAACTCCTGATCCACTTAAACATTCTTCCTTGAATTCCTACATCCCAGATCTTCTGTCAAAGAAGCCTGTGTGGGACACTGTCAAAGGCCTTCTTGAAGTCAAAAAATATGACATCTACTGGAAAGCCCTTATCGGTAGCTCGTGTCCATTTCTCGTGCGAGTAAAGAACACTCGTTAGGCAGGAGCGCCCTGGACGAAAGCCGTGTTGGGCATCGCACAATATTTTGTTCTGTTCCAGGTATTTCATCAAGTGTCTTTTGATAATACGTTCCATTATTTTACACGCGACGCAAGTAAGACTGACAGGACGATAATTTCCGCAGTAAAGTCTTGAGCCCCCTTTATGGATCGGAGTAATGAGTGCGCACTTCCATTCTTCCGGTAGCTCGCCGTCTTCAAATGACTTTTGAAATATTGCGGATAAGGGTTTGCACAGTTCATTAGCAAGTTCACGAAGTGCTAGGGCGGGAATTCTATCTGGGCCAGGCGATTTGGCAGGTTTCAGCCGGAGTAACTCGGCCTTAACTATGATAGATGAAAAGAGTGGTTCCTCGGTTAAGGAGGGTAGGGAGGGGATAGGAATGGGAAGGGCACTGGGAGGAGAGGTTGGTTGGCGAATGGATGGATGGGCAAATATAGAACTAGGTTCTCGGGTGAAGACGGACTGAAAGAAGTCGGAAAGGAGGGACGCTTTAACCTGGTCATATTTGGGCTTAAGTCTTGTATTGTTTTTTCGATATGAAACCTCAGGCAACTAAACTTCATCTGAAACCCGTTGTTCATATGAAAAAAATTGATCTAGGGGCGCTTGATGATTTTAACAATTTTTTTTCTCGTTACGGATCAATTTTGTCTGTTCTTGGCGCCCTTCTTGACGGAAAGTTGCCAACGCTTACGTCTCAGCAGTGTGAGAAGCTCATGCCTCTCATTAACCTGGTTGCTACTGAGACCGAAGACAGACACAAACGAAGTCTCAATTTTGTATTAAAAAACGGTTCTAAGAGTAGACAGCCAATAGATGTCGCTTTTCATTTCCTTTAGTCACGTGGCTTCAACTTTAGGGTCGGTGAAGCTAAAAAGCTTTCATCTAGGAGCAAGAATCCACCAATTCTTGTCAAACTCTTTTCGTCGATGGAAGTGGATTTTATTTTCTCCCATTTGGAGCACTCGACTCAATATCTCAGGGGAAATAAACTTTTCATTAGTCGAGATCAAACTCCACTGCAACGAAGAGTTTCTCCCCCACAAACAAACGTAAAGCCACCCCCGAATTCTACTCATATGCCTTTTAAATCTAAAGCGGTTTCTCCATCTGGTGTCGACCAAATCTCCCCACTATCTACAGCGGCCCCAGTTCCATCTAGCTCTTCGACTGATCACATTACCACAGAGACAGTTAAAATTAGCCTGTTTAAAACTCCCCCACGAAGCAAGGATTGTTAAAATGCGGCTCCCAAATTTACTAGGGAGCTTGATCTTAACAGTAAAGATGAGCCAGTCCTTGAAGCAAAACCGACTCCCAGCACTCAGAATAATGATTTGGTTAATAAACTTACATCGAATCCACCCCGTTCCCACGCCTGGCCACTCAGATCTGACCTCGTGGTAAGGTCCAATAAGCTAGATGATAGTTCAGGGCGATCTTTACCTGTTCCTATCCTGAATTCTCAACTTAACGCCCCAGTTGTGAAGCCCTCTTACACACCATACTGCAAAATGCAAGTATATGGCATTACTGATAACTTTTCCAATCCCATTGCTAGTCTGACACCCCAAATAATAAAGCCCTTTCCTGATGTTAACTGTTTCCCGAAACCATTACGTCCGCTACCTAACATAAACTACCCCTCATATTATGCTAACAATTCCCAAAATCCTATTTCCATGCCTCCTATTTTTCCAACCCAACAAAATAGTTTTCCTCTTCCTGGGTCCTCCTCAAATGGTTTTCCACATAATGCCGCACCTCTAGTTAGTAGTTACCCCACAAATTTTAGACCGCAACAACTTTGTCCTCCACAAATTTCTTAGTTTCAACAACATAATTTTCCACCTCCGGCTCTACCTTTTTTATAAGTAGCAATGAGCGGAACCTACATATAAGGAATACGCTCAGTATTGTCTCTCTCAACGCAAGATCTGTCGTGCAAAAGATGGCACACCTAAGAAGTGTAGCTGTTGCGTTTGACACAGATGTATTGTTCATTACAGAGTCTTGGGCGCACTCTCTAATTTCAGACTCGGCACTTAATATAGATAGCCTCAGTTTATACCGCCAGGATCGTGCCGAAAGACGCGGCGGTGGATGCCTTCTTTACATAAGAGCCTCACTTGCACAATCGTCCTATGACTTGAACATTTCCTCCTTCTCTGGAAATTTATGTTTTGCTTCAGTAATCCTTCCGCAAAATAGGAAAGCCTTAGTCGGATGTGTATATAATCCTCCTTGTTCCTCCGGAAATGAAAGCCAACTCTGTGAACTCTTTGAAAAAATTGCAGAAACTTCTTTTGATGTCAAGATAATCGTAGGCGATTTTAATTTGCCAGAAATTGACTGGCATACTCATAGATAGATAATTTTTATTAAAGACCCGTCGGGGTCCCATCAAAGCAAGTTAAAATAAATTTACATGCGAGTTTTAGACGAGGTAGGCCGAATCTTTACAAAATGCAATTCATAGTTTCTGAATTAGAAGTCCATTGAGAAACATGATGATTGAGAGGTGAAAAAAAACTCCTTACAAAAAGTTGAAAATGATTGGATTAATTTTACAGGAGAAAAAAAAACCCTCAATAAAAATAATGACAGAAAAAAGCGAGCAGGACTGGTCTGTAGGTGGCGGTATATAACGGAATGTTGTCGGTCATCGTCAGGGTAGCAATAAATGTCCGCCTTGATGGGTACGAATGTGGGTCAGACAGGGCTGGCTTGCATATGGCATTGTATACGGGATTCACAATTGAGATCGTCTGGGCCGGATTGGTACGCCGCGTCAGAAGAGGCCAGACGAGAGGAACACAGATGCGATCGGCCACAGCACGCTTCGAGCTCAGCCGAGCAGTGAGGAAGGGAGGTACGACCAAACTACTAGTAGACAGTGAATACTGAGGGTTCCTCCTAAATTCCAGACGCTGCTTGACACAATTTACTTTTCAAACTTATCTCAATTAGTTTACTCTTCGACCAGAAATGATGGTGTTTTAGACTTAATTTTTACTAATGGCACCTTCCCTTTATCTATAGATTTCTATCATGACCTTTTTGCAAGTGATCATGCATTAATCCATTGTCGCCTTCCAGTTGCCATTTCCGCAGAGCCAACAATACAACGTAGTATTTTTGACTTTGCTAATGTTAAAAAGGAATTAGTAAATAACTTTACATGCACTCTTGATTGGCACAATATTTCTTAAAATAATGATATAATTTTTTTCAACAATGTATTACAATGCCTAACAGAAAGTCTTCTTGATCGTATTCCTCGGAAGATATTCAAATCGGGTGCTAATTTCACCGCTGTCCCACACTGTCTTAAAAAAAGACTTAAAAAGTTACGGAAGCAGTTTAAAGATCCTTCTGTGAGCTCACTATCAGTTCATCTAAGAATCATTGAAATATTTGAACTAGCTTCGAAAATGGGGCTCGCGCGAGATAGGCGTAGAGAGTCTTTAGCTATTAATGACGTGAATGCTTCTGAATCAGTTGCTCAGATCTTCCGTCAAAGATCATCTGCTGAGTCCCACCAAGTTATTCCGCCTTTGCTTAGTACTAGCGACGCCTTCATTACAGAGGAGTCAGGCAAAGCAGAAATTTTAAATTCGTTCTTTGCCAAACATTTCACCATTGAAACTGACACAATCCCTTTAATTTCTCCTTTGTCTGATGCTTCTCTTAGCATCATTAATTTTTCTCCTGAATGTATTCAAAAACTGATAAGCCATCTTCCTAACTCTCACTCAGTAGATACGGACAATATCCCAAACTCTTATAAAACAGCTAAGAGATTTTCCTCCTCTACTTAGCAAAATCTTTTCAGTATTTCTCGTAAACGGCTTCTTCCCTGACTATTGGAAAACTTCTATTATTATTCCAGTATTTAAGTCTGGCTCTCGTTCTGACGTACAGAACTATCGAGGTGTCCATAAAATACCCTCTCTGGCCAAAATCTTTGAAAAAATTATCGCCGTAAAAATTACCGAATTTTGCATAGCTAATTAAGTTATTAGCCCTTCCCAGCATGGTTTCTTACCAGATCGCTCTTGTAAAACATGTCATCTGTCGCTTCTCAGTCTACTTACCTCTCTTCGTAATGACCATCTATCTGTTGTCGTTATTAATTTTGATCTCAATAAAGCCTTTGATAAAGTACCACATAAAAGACTCTTGGTTAAATTAGAAGCTATGGGAATTAGCAGTTCACTTATAGACTTTCTCAGGTCATACCTGTCTAATCGTAAACAAAAGGTTTTGGTGGGATCTTCACTTTCCAGTGAAAGCCCTATTGTAAGTGGTGTCTTACAAGGTAAAGTTTTAGGTTCTCTTTTGTTCTTGCTTTTCATAAATGATATTTCGGCAGCAGTTAAACATTCTCAATCATTTATTTATGCCGATGATCTCAAATGTGTATATTCTTTCTACAAATCTACGAGCCTTCATTGCCTGGAGGAAATCATGCTGACTTGCTTGCTCTCTCAGCTTGGAGCTCAAAATGGCTAATGGAATTCTCTCCGTCTAAATGTCGCTATATGTGTTTTGAACCTAATAGGCTACCCCAACCTGTGGTCTTTCAAGGCACACCTATGATTGAATGTACCACCATCAAGGATTTAGGTTTAAGCTACACTAGTAATCTTGATCTCTCGCCAAACGCTGACAGAATTACAGCCAAGGCTGTCCAGATTTGTGGCTTTATTTCTTAAAATTTCTATATTCCTGAAACTAAATTAAGGCTCTATCGTATGTTTGTACTTCCCATTCTCGAGTATTTTTGCCCATTCTTTGGTTTGATGAATGAAGCCAGTCGTGTAAAAATTGAAAATGTCCAAAGAGGTTTTTCTAAAAAAAAACTTTTGGATAAGGAACATCCCAATATCTCATACTCAGATAGATGCCAGCTAATTAACCTAAACATTTTTATGGGTTCGAAGACTAGAAGCGGGCTTCTGTCTCCTCTTTCGCATTAATCATAGTTCAAATTTTCCTCGGATTTAAACACTTACCCCTAGTAGTCGCCCATACAGTCTACGCAACTCGCCCTTGATTATACCTCCTCCAGCGTCCTCCACCTCTAGGCGCACCCATTTTTTCGCTTCCAGATATACTTTCCTCTGGAATAGCCTCCCAATAAATATAAGATCTTCGGAAAATCTACACACATTTAAGAGAAGGCTACGTCCTTATCTGAATACAGACTCGATAAAACTTTTATTTTCCTCATCCTTTCCAGACAACGTTTTCTATGACACCGAAAAAGGGCCACCGGGAATTTAGTATGCCGCCATTAAATTTCCGTATCTGTTCACATTTCCCTCCTTTGTCACTAGTCTCGCTTCCAAAGATCCCTCACCAGAAATGTTAATTTTTCCAATTTTTCAGTTCATGCATCGTGCCGTCACAGAATGCGCTCCATCGATGCTCTTGGCGAAACCTTCTGTATTCGCCATATACTAGTAGTCTGGTCGCATCTCCCTTGCCCCATCCTCGGGTGGACTCGCATGAATGTAACCGACCGCATCTGGGTTCCTATCGCCTCGAGACTGGTTTTCAATTTCGCCACTTATTTGCCTTATTCAAGGCCCCATACAGGAAAGTCCTGACCGACCCGCCTACTTACCCCTTCATGAAATCCGTTATACAATGCAACGTACAGCTGACATTTATTTTGGCCCTGTTGATGTCCGACTGTAATCCATTCTATACCGCCACATGCAGGCCAGTCCTGCCCGCATTTGTCTGATTCTATTTTTTCGAGGGATTTTTGTTCTCCTGTAAAATTAATCCAATCATTTTTAAATTTTCAAATGGCGTTTTTTTCACCCCTTGCTTATCATTTTTCTTAACGGACTTCTAATCTCAAAAAACAATGTATTGCATTTGTTCATCTTTTGTCTACCTCGTCTAAAATTCGCATTTAAATTTATTTTTACTTGCTTTGATGGGGCCCCGACGGGTCTTTAATAAAAATAATTAAATCAAATTAAATTTGCTATGGCGAATACAGATGGTTCCGCCAAGAGCGTCGATAGATCGCCTTCTGTGCGGTGCACGATACATGAACCGAAAAATCGAAAAAATTAACATTTCTGGCGAGGGATCCTAGCAAGCGATACTACAAACAAAAGAAGGAAATGTGGGCAGATACGTGAGTTTAATAGCGGCGCCCTAAATTTCCGACGGCTCTTTCTCAGTGTCACAGAGAAAGTTGTCCGGGAATGATGAGGAAAATAAAAGGTAGATCGATTCAGTATTCCGATAAGCGCGCAGCCTTCTCTTAAAAGTGTGTAGATTATCTGAAGATCTTATATTTATTGGAAGGCTATTCTAGAGGAAAGTATATCTGGAAGCGAAAAATAGAGAACACTTAGAGGTGGAGGAAGCTGGAGGAGGTATAATCAAGGAAGGGTTACGAAGATTGCATGTGCGACTTCTAGGGGTAAGGGCTGAAATCCGAGGAACATTTGAACTATTATTAATGCGAAAGAGGAGGCAGAAGCCTGCTTCTAGTAATCGAACCCATAAAAAGTTTAGGTTAACAGCTGGCATTTATCTGAGTAGGAGATATTGGTATGTTCCCTATCTAAAAGTCTTTTTAGAAAAACGTCTTTGGACATTTTCAATTTTCCAACGACGAGCGTCGTTCATCAAACCAAAGAATGGGCAACAATGCTCGAGCATGGAAAGTACAAACATTCGCTAGACTCTTAATTTGATTTCAGGAATATAGAATTGTAAGAAATAAAGCCAAAAATCTGGGCAGCATTGGCTGTAATTCTGTCAGCGTGTGGAACGAGATCAAGATTATTTGTGTAGATTAAACTTAAATTTTTGATGGTTGTACATCCAGTCATAGGTGTGCCTCGAAAGACCACTGGTTGGGGTGTGGCGGTCAAGGATGTGAGGTCAAATTAAACCACGCACATTAAGTTCGTTTCGTCTAACGACAGAAGTCAGGGAGCTGTGAGGACTAGTTTATTCTGTACATAGGGCAGGTTGCCGTAAGTTGGCTGTTTGCTTGCAACAGAGTTGAGCGTCCGTTCACGGAGAGCGTCAGTCGCGGTGTGTCGTTTACGCCGGGGATGAAAGTCTGTGCCAGTAGGTGGAGGCGACTGATGGAGCGCTGGTCATGAGATTGGACGGATTAGGGGAGGATTAGTGGAAGCGTAATTACTGGGGTTCACGGGAATCAAGCCAGGTCGTCCGAGGCGCATGAGGTGATAATAGATTGTGGGGAAGCTGGGGTCACTGCAGCTGGACAGGAGGGACCCCAGTTCTAGCCGGCGGGGGTGGTTGTGTGTCAGTGGCCTGGCAACGATTGTCACGGCCATCGACCGACAAAACGGAGCCGGAGAAAAGGAGAACTGGAGCGGCTGCTACAAACTGTATGCACCGTATTTCCTCTGTCAACTGCTTAAGTCCGACGAACAAAATTATGCAAAAACTTGTTACACAAGGCCTACCTCTGGAGATCCAGTACTAGGCAGCGGAGAATTTATTTGTTCGTCCGTTTGCGCACGAGCTGCAGCACGTTGTTACAGAAAAGTAAACACTTTTAAGAACTGCTCAACACAGCACTGACCCACCGTCACTGAAATTCTGGATGAAGCTGCGAATTTTCGTAAGACATTAAGATTTTCTCTAGAAGTCGTGTCTGATTAGTGAGTAACTGCAGGAGATTGTCAAAAACAGCTAACGTAAACCTGGGCCTTGTTGAGTTTTGCAAAATATTTTCTGCCGCTGGTAGTACGTACCGTTTAGCTGCAAGTACCTAGTTTACACTGACAATTACTTTCGAAAAGGCATGACTTTTGCGTTTTTGTGGATTTGATACTAAGACTCCAATGAGTTCTAGAATCGTTGGGATCCCAGATAAATCTTGCAACGTCTAGGGGTTTGAAGCTTCAATACTTGTTTAAATGAACCAAATCGGGTCGCACAGCGGTTTTGAAGCAGCATGGGTGAGCATGTCTGGTGTTTTCTTCTCGCGATTGTTCCTCGGCCGTCTGCGCTGGCCGCAACAAAGAGTCTTATTGTTTTGCAAATTCACTTTCCTTAAGCGTCAATACTAGAAACTTCTGTGGTCAGCAGACTTAGACGTAATTAATTACATAGAGCCTGAGATCGCCTCGATTTCTGTGAAACGTGTTTAAGCCGTGTCACGCCTATAAATGTTGTATCCATTCCGTCATCCAAAACCACTGCGTTAAAAGTCTGTCATTAAAAGAGCTGACCCGATCCTGGTTTCCAGGCACATATTCTACTTCGTTCGGTGCTACGAGCTTTGCATGCCCCTAAATGGTCTGTCGATTTGCTTTGTACAATGTATCCTCATGTGCCCTGAGTTGCGTTTAAGGCCGCATTGTCACGTCTATTTTCCATTGTAGGCATTGCTCGGGATAGGATTCATAAGCGCAGCAAAACCGGCGGGCGTCGTGAACGTAATCGCAAGAAGAGGAAGTTCGAGTTGGGTCGGCCGGCCGCCATGACCAAGCTTGGGCCAAGGCGTATACGGACGGTGCGTGTCCGTGGTGGCAATCTCAAGTATAGAGCTATGCGCCTAGATCAAGGCAACTTCAGCTGGCCCTCCCAAGCAATCTCTCGGAAAACGCGTATAATTGATGTTGTGTACAACGCATCCAACAATGAGTTGGTACGTACAAAGACATTAGTCAAGAACGCTATCGTGCAAATCGATGCTGCACCCTTTCGCCAGTGGTACGAGGCTCACTATTTAAAGGAACTTGGTCGCCACCAGCCCAAACCTGGCAAACAGGCACAACACACCACCGAGAACCCAGAAGACGACGTTCTCCTCAAAAAGCGCAGCGAATCTGTTATGAAGAAGTATGAAGCCCGCCAGAAATTGCCTATAGCCAACGTCCCGGAGCCCCTGAAAGACGAATTCATGTCAGGTCGCCTTCTGGGTAAGAAAACGTTCTGTCTTACGCGTTTCTTTCTAGCTTGCATCGCCTCCCGACCAGGCCAGGTTGGCCGCGCTGATGGATACATTCTAGAGGGCAAGGAGCTGGAGTTCTATTCGAGGAAATTGAAGGCTAGGAAGGCTAAGTAAAAATAAAAGTTCTTGAAGGGCTTCCTTTCTTCTATGGCCTGACTATGCAACCCTTAATATAGTCCTAGGTCATAGCTCCCGAACTGCCTGTCTTTTCGGGTTTAATACCTAGGTATACCAAAACCAGTCCACCCTTTGCCTTTGGGAAAGAGTGCGATGGGACATTTTCAGTCACTAGTAGAACTTGTGGGAAATGATCGTTGCATTGTCTACTTACGAATATATTCATTAAAACCTGAAGCAGTGTGCCAGTCACTGCTGTTGGCCGCATACCGTTTGACGCAGTGTCGAGGGCTCTTATAGGTTGGACAGCTCTGGGCTACAATGTGGGCATTGCAGGAAAGTTGTCACCGCCACGTGAGATTATATTGGCTGAGGCGGCCGACACTACCATCTCCTCGCTTGGTGGACTATCAAGTAGCATCTGTTGTTTATCCCGCAGCATATTTTAACAGTAGCCTGGTGACTGAAGGAGGTAAGGGTCTGCCTGTCTAACCGGGCTTCCGACAATTGCGTATCGCTCCGTTTTAAAACAGTTAGTATTAGTGCATATCGTTTCAACACCAATTCCGGTCTATGCGGGCTCGTGTTGCCTTTTCTTGTGCGCCGTGTGTTGCGGTCGTCGCGTGTTCCAAGTTCTCTTGGACGTCGGCGCTTGCACGTGTTCTGGAGCGGGAACGTCTGAACTACCTTCTGTTTCCTGCTTTATTTAATATGTAAGCGAAACCCTAAAACACGCGGACGTGAAGCGCTTACGGTCTCAGCCGTTTTAATTCTCACCCTGGCAGCGTCGGCGGTACTCCGTTGCCTTCTTACAGACTTGTCCTATTCTTTTGCGAATTTTGGCAAATACCTGTGTTTGACTTGTGTTACAGATTCGGATTAAACATGCTCCCATTATACGAAGGTCTAGGAAAATGCCATGGCGCCGGGTGAGGTACCATGCCTACCACGACGGCGAGACTGCCACGTTGGTGGAGATTCATGTAGCTGCTTGGACTTCGTGTCACCAACTACAGGTTGGCCTGTAATAGTCCCTTACGTGCGCCGTTCATGCCTGAAGCTAGTGCCTACGGCGGAAAAGAGGTGCAGATTCTCGTTTCTCGTAGCTGCTTTCTAGACTGGTATTACTGCCGAGTTAGCCACTGGTAATCGTGCGCTACGGAGAACCGAAGGTCAGAGACGCAGCTCGACTTCCGTCCGACGCACCGGAAGCTTGTTTTTAGTAACAGTCACACATGCCATTGTAAACTTGTTCGGTCTTCAGAGCAGGGCTCTGTTGTCCGGAACCCATTTACTGCCTGTCAAGATCAGAGGTCCACGAATTGTGCAGATTGTCTTCGTCGCCCGGTTGTCCAGACACGTTGGGTAACGTCTTCCTATGCTGATGATTCCCATGGGTTTTTACTGCCACTGTGCAACTAAGTAATAAAGCATTTGCGCGGTCTGTGAGCGGGTTGTACCGCGACAATTGCTGCAAGCTTTTCTGCCTACTTTAAGCCCCTAAATGGGGTCGCGAATGGTTGCAGTATTTGTTCCAGTGAGCCGATCCACTGGAGCAATGCTGGGTTATCTTGGTTCCGCATGGTTGGAGAGAGTTGATGTCAGCATGAAATCTTACTCTCGGTTACCGGTTGGGCGTTGTTGATTGCGTGCATGTGCGGGTAACCCGTGAGTGCCTTACATTGCAAATCGGCCGCTACAGCGTCTGAGCAGGGAAGTGGTCTGGTTCTGTGTAGCGCTGCTAGCACGCACTTCGCGTTTTAGCTTGCCAGGTATTTCGTGGCGTTTTGGAAGCTGCATTTTTTCGAACAAAGATTTTGACTTCGGTCACTGTTTGCGCCGGCATGGTGTGGACGGCTTTGCTTCCAGGAATCTTTTGATCTGGCAGGCTTGATAGAGTTGCCGTAACTGAAAGTCTGGGTTTCTTTAAATTTCCGCCCAGGCGCAGTTCCCAACGTTAATTTCGTTGGCCTGTGTAACAGTGACAGAGTGCTCCGCAGTTTGTTTAGCCTGTCTCCTGCACACTCATCTACTTTGGTATATCGTACACACTTGCTATGTTCTGCATTGAATGACCAATTTCGGCATATGCCATCTGCATCTGGGTACATAATTGGCTCATGCGTCGTCGTCACATGTGTCTGTCATCCCGACTGCGGGTACATCCACAGTATGGCAGTTCATGGAGGCAGATACCAATTCATTTGCTTAGTCCATCACTTTGTCTATATCATGATGAAAAGTAACAGTCCTGTGCGTTGTGCACTGCCACATGCGTTGCAATGACAGGGAACGGTCGATTTGGTCTAACGTCGGTGCCCGTCGTTCATGTCTTTAGGATTTGCTACTGTTCGGGCGTACGTGTCGATTGGTTTTATAGGCAGTAAGATTGCAGGTGACACCAGAACCCTTGTCCGGTCGTCAGCTAAGTCTTACCAAACGCCCGTGTCTGAGCATTCTGGATGCGTTATGCGTCATTCCCCAAAGCTGGTGATCGCTGAGTCCCAGGCTATGAACGCGTTTGCGGTAGCTGGCCAGCCAGTAGCAAATGTGAACTAGCGGCCCGCATCGGCGTCGAGTTAACAAGGTGCTTCGCTGTATGAAGCCTCCCCTATCTCTACTAGCTGGTACCTGGATGTGGTTACGACGGTCGAGTTACGGCCTCTGTCGTGGCCACCGCAGTTCTGCTTTCATGCTTTGCATTTCGACCATCTGTGGGTGAGAGAGGGACCCCTTACA
This sequence comes from Spirometra erinaceieuropaei, assembly GCA_902702965.1. NCBI lineage: Eukaryota > Metazoa > Platyhelminthes > Cestoda > Diphyllobothriidea > Diphyllobothriidae > Spirometra > Spirometra erinaceieuropaei. The sequence goes on along the minus strand of CACRXP010000394.1, from coordinate 248,755 downwards.
AAAGGCTGACCGTCGCTGCAGGTGGTGTATTCGAGGTCGTTAATTTGTCCTTGCTCGAGGCACCGACTTCTGCTTAGCCTGACATTGTTCGCCGATCCTGGCAACTCATGCCACGGACTGCCCTCCTCGGAGGGTAGATCGTGTGTCTATCTGAAGAGACGAGCGGTCCTGGCTGTCACAGTGGTCGAAGCCACTGTTGGTGCGGGGAAAGTAAAAAGGATTTTCTATTTTTCGTAATGTTTTGACTGCAGTAGTGGTCCGCGGCAGATGTGGCCAGCTGCGTTTTGTCTATGCGACAACATCTTAGGGCTCATTTTCTTATTCAAGCCTCGTGCAAACAAGCAATGCGTTGTCGAGCAGAGCAACGTGGACACTCATGCCCCCAAAAGTCTCTAAGGCTGGCATTTTTTCCTAGAGCAGATCTGGATTAACATGGGCCACTTGGGGGATTGCATCGCGACTTTATTGTATAACTTGGGGTGGTTGGCAGAGTAACTTGCGTACTACCCGTCTTCTCTTTTCCGCATTACATTTGCGACACGTGAATAGCGTAGCAGATGTGAAATGTACTGGCCCTAGTGTTGCAAAATAATCCTCACGGGCAACAGTGTAGTGCTGATACACCTGACCAGGAACATTTTGATGTAGCCGACTTAATAGGCGGCCTGCTCAGAATAGTGACTGTCGCAGCTCAGAGGTGGATCGCCACTCATCCCTGGGTATCAGCTCTCGCACTATCATCCACTGAAGCATGTCCGCAGGTAAAGTCGGGATGTCCTCGGGTGTCGGGGCATTCAAATTAAGGGACATTGTGACTTTCTGGATTCGTACATTGTTTTCTGAGTTGATACATTCGGCAGTCCTCTTATTAACGGATAGGTACCCCCAAAAGGACCCTCTGCCGGGCAGACAGGAGTAGAAAAGACCTCAAAAATAGGGATTGTGGCCATGCGAAGTCGTCCAAACGTTCATATTAAGGATAAGTTTAGGAGCGGTCATTCGTGAGTAAATCGGCCGGTCCAACCCGCTTTGTTTGTATCATTTTAAGAGTGGGGAGGGGGGGGGGCAAAGGGTCAGGTGTGGCGGTACGTCTAGGTGGGTTCTTTTACCGAGCCGGCCGCCAGCGTCTTCCTCTGCTTTGGTCATCTTGACTTGCATGACGCCGAACTCAGGTGGGGGAGGAGATTGCAGTAGCTGCTGAGCAAGTCCTACTACTACTACTACTACTACTACTACTACTACTACTACTACTACTACTACTACTACTACTACTACTACTACTACTACTACTACCACTACTACTATCACCATTACTACTATATGCGAGTCCACGCGCAAGTCACCGTCCCTGCTTTGAAGCACATGGCGGAAAGCGTCGGAAACGTCGGCCCAGTGGTTATCCAGGCGTCTGCTATACAAGTGGTGGGTGAATGTGTTACGTGCGTCCACAGAGAATTCCTCTGTTGAATGGCTGCGGGAATGAAGGAGCGACGTTGATTAGTGTGGGAGTCCCTCTTTGATGTGGCGACCGTATGGCCAGAGCGTCGTCTTCAGTGCCATTTCGGAAAGATTGTCCCAGTCCACTCATTAACCAACTAGTCACCACAAGGTCATCTTGCTCCCGTCAATGGGGAAGGGAAAGAGGTCCAAGGCAGTCGAGCGCTGTTCGCATGTCAAATTCTCGAATTCAGAATCAACCTTCGTAGGTTGCATTGTACACAATCAAGAGTACCTCTGTCTTTCCGAAACCACAACCGTCAAGCCGGCAACACATTCCATTCGGCGGAGGGCTAACTTGTGTTCGTTAATGCGAGTTCCAAGACATCGGCCTGTATGGCCAATATAAACACAAGGGCAGTTGGCACACGGTATGCGGTAGATGACGTTAGTTAGTTGTTCTTTGGGCACCGGGTCCTTTACTCGGCATAATGTCTCGCGTAGGGAAGATGCGGGCTTATGGGCAATGGATATGCCAAAGCGTTTTAGTGCCGGGAGAGTGCTTCAGAGATTCCCTGAATGTACGGCAGTGAATAGAATTCCTGCGACGCTCTATCTTCATGAGGCTCGGGGTTTGGTAGTTGTCTCTGGCGTCTGAGACAGTTCTTTACAAAGCTGGCAGGATATCCGTTGGAGCGGAACAACCGATGTAAGTAGGTCAATTCTTTCTTAAGTGCGTCATCACTGTTGCAGATGCGATAGACCCTATGGAAAAGAGTGCGGACACAGCTTCGTTTATGGGCCGCAGGATGATTACTCCCATAGTTAAGTATGATTTCGGCACTGGAGTCATTTCTGTGGACGCTTGTCGCTAGTTTGCCATCACTGAGTCTTTGTATGCTCACATCCACAGGAAAATTTACGAGGCAACTCAATTTTCCGACGAGCCTTCACTTTCTCATTATATCATCTCGGAATGCACACCACATCAGTTATTCAACATATTTCTGGGCGCCAAACGCTTATCCTTACCAGACGTTGGGAGAAATTTGCACAGAGGCAGGCGACGATTTACGAACAGTTAACTTTTCTCCACCGCTGTCGCGATCATGGTGTCCTACCTAAGTCCCTCCGATTCAAGCCCACCCTACCCAATGAGACCGGAAGACAACTTGCGCGCATGTATGGATTTCGTGTTTTGAGTGCCGTTATATCCGACGTCCACCATCGTCTTTGCCGCTTTGAAGCAACTATTTCTGACCTTAGAAGCCGATGCGTCTCGTGCTTACCTGAGAACGTCATTTCAGAAATACTTCACCGAATAAACGCCACCACCAAAGACGCCAGAATGAAGAAACGGGCCGACCTGCAAAAGAAACTACAATCTCTTTTGTGCACGGCCAGCGAGAACCGAACGTCTACGAAGGTTGTTAATCTTTCGAAAAGAGACCTATCTTCTACTGAAATAAGCCTCCTGTCTAAGGGGATAAGATTCAGTCACACCGATGCTGCACCTACGGACTTCGTAGCCAAACTTGAATCCCCCCTTCTGACCTCAGACGTCCCTGATGACATGTGTGCGGACATTCGCAGTTGCGCCACTGGTCTCCTTCGACAAAGGAAACATCATCAAACCCTACCGACCGAAGAGAAAAAGGCGTTGCGATCGCTAAAGACAGAGGACAAAATAGTTATTATGTCTGCTGACAAAGGAGGAGCAACCGTTATCATGGATAAGGTTGATTACGTCAACAAGGCAAACCAAATCTTCGATGACAGGGAGGCCTATGCACCACTCGCTGCAGACCCAACGAAAAAGCAAGCCGCGACTATCAAGAAGAAAGTGAATGAGCTTGCCCGATTGGAGCTCATAAGCCCCGATGACAGCAGATCTATGACCCTCAATGACCCCCGTATCGCACGTGCGTACGGCCTTCCGAAGGTGCACAAGACAGATGCGCCGCTGAGGATCATTGTGCCACTTATTGGATCCCCTACTTACAACCTTGCCAAGTGGTTATACAGACACATAAAGCACCTCGCAAAAGGATCGCAATACAGCATCAAAAATTCTCAGGCTTTCCTACAAAAGATCCAAGGCCTTGAAGTAAGTAAGCGACAGAATATCGGTGAAACACGTGTCTGGGCTTTTAGCAAGTATCTATGTCGGGAGTACGGTATAATACATTTACCATATGCAATTCATACTACTCGTAGTACTACTTGTTTGTAGAATGGGCATTACGTGGTTATTCCACAGTAGTTGATTGTCTTCGACTCAAATGTTCATTGAAATTTCGGTTCTGACCCTAAAAAATCATGTCCCGGTGATTTAACTCCAAGTCCTGCACTGATTAATTTCTGAAATTATTCACCTGATTATTCTCTGGAGCTCATATACCAGAAACCGCTAGAGAATGCTGGGGGTCCCACTGAAGAGCCGAACCCCTCGCAGCTGTGTCACGCAGCGGCAGAATATCGGCGAAACACGTGTCTGGGCTTTTAGCAAGTATCTATGTTCGTGACCTTGGCCACACATACTGACGGTGCCTTGGTTCACAACTTGTCCTCTCATCGTTTCGCTCAGCAACAACTTGCGGTTCTATCCTATGACGCGAAGTTCAACACAAGAGATGCTCGACCAGAAGACTTTATTGCATCCTTTGAATCGGCGCTCCAGAAGTGTGAGGCAGGCGAGGAATGCAAAAACGCCATGCGACAACAAGTGTCGACCTTACTCCTCCAACACAAACGTCAGATGACGATTTCTAAAGCAGAAGATCGAGAAATTCTGAAGATACGAAAAATGAAGGATATCGTCACCCTGCCCGCCGACAAGGGGCGCTCGACTGTCGTCATGGATAAGGCTGAGTACTGCACAAAACTAGGCAACCTCTTGATGGACAAGGGAGCTTATGTGCCATCGACCGTCAGCGAGTTTAAAAAGCTCGTAAACAGCATAAACAATACGATCGGCAAGCTGAGGAAGGCGGGAGCTCTTACGAGAAGGGAGGCGTTGGCCGCAAAAGCCAGTGATACCGCGATGGCGCGCTTCTACGGCCTACCAAAGGTCCACAAGCAGGGGGTGCCGCTACGCCCCATCGTCTCCTTACGTGGTACTCCAACCTTTGGGCTGTCAAAGTGGCTGTACCAACGACTTTGTTTCCTTACCAAGGATTCGGAGTGGACAGTGAAGTCGGCTGAAGAGTTCTTGAGGCGCATCAAACATCTCGAAGTGGAGGCAGATGAGGTGATGGTGTCATTTGACGTGATCTCATTATTCACCTTCATCCCACCCGCGCTGGCTATCGACACTATTGATGGCTTTCTCCGGGAAAGGTATGATGAAACCGACCAACAGCTCAAACGAGCACACATCATCGAGCTCCTAGAACTGTGTCTTAAGACCTTCTTTACATTCAGCGGCCAAGTCTACGAGCAAATTAAAGGGGACACCGATGGGCTCGCCTCTCTCTGGACTAATTGCCGAAGCAGTTTTGCAGAGACTCGCGCAGCAGGTCTTCAGCTCGTACCCCCCGAAGTTCTGGGCCAGATACGTCGACGACACGTTCGTTGTAATCAAGAGGAGCGAGGTGAAGGCTTTCAAGGCATTGTTGAACTCCATCTTTCCCGATATTCAGTTTACTATGGAAGAGGAAGTCAACGATCAGTTGCCCTTCCTGGACGTACAAGTTACGAGATTGACAGACGGGAAGATAAGGACAACGGTTTACCGTAAGGCAACAAATACCAGGCGCATCCTCCACTTCCGAAGCAACCACCCTGTTGGTCATAAACGCAGTTGTGTCAGAACTCTCTTTCAGCGTGTTCAAACACACTGTAGCGACGACAGTGGGAGGAAGGAGGAGATGAATTACTTACAGGGCCTTTTTAAAGCCAACGGCTACCCGAAGTCCTTCATACGCAATTGCCTCAAAAAGCCTCATTTTGAGCGGTCGAGTGGAGAAAAGCCCAAGTTCTGGCTCTCAATACCCTATGTGAAGAAAGTATCAGAGGCAACGGCAAGAATCCTAAAATCTTTTGGGATTGGCGTGGCTCATAAACCAGAATGCACCATCAGACAGCAAATCATGAAGCCCAAAGACCCGCTACCAACAACAGAACAGTCGGCGGTGGTCTACAGCATACCATGCCTAAATTGCAATGCGAGATGTGTTGGTGAAACGGGCAAACGCCTCAGTACAAGATTGCACGAACACTAACTTGCAATCAACCGCAAGGACAAGCTGTCTTTGGTCTATGGCCACATAAGAGAACTGAACCACGATTTTGCCTTTGAGAAAGCGAGGGTAATTGGCAAAGCCAATGAGAAGATGGCCAGACTGGTGCTCGAAAGTTGGTCCACGGCTGGTACACTCAACTGAGCTATAGATCTACATCCCGCCTACCAGGCGCTGCGTACAAGGCTCGGATCGGTCCGGAAAGGACCAGTAAGGCAAGCGAGCACGCGGGACCGAGAGTCAACGCTCACGGAAAAGAGCGGAATTGGGGGCCAGAGGTCATGTGAACAAAGCCGAACACTGCCTCACCGATGCGCCCGCGAAGCTGAATGCTGCTCACCTGAACAGCAACGACCGATCAGTCCACCGGCTGACGTGGGAGAGGCCAAGCGGCACGTTGATTTGACCACAATTACGCCGACCCCAAAGGGAACAAAGGTCACGCAGGCCTGTCAGCGGTCAACCCCGGGGAGGTCTAAGCCAGTCAGCGGCAAACAGGCAGGTCAAAGTTCGTGCGTCCAGCACGGCTATAATACGAGGCAAGCGGCAAGACTGAACAACTCAAGACCGGAAAGTGCAAAAATTACGCTACTCTGATGGTGGAAACGAGGAAGTTTCCGAAACGTCAGTTCGAATACAATATGATCCATGAATTCGCCCTCTCTTCTTCTTCGTCTTCTTCGGGAGATGATGAACGCGATGCAATGTCTGGACCTCGAATCTTTACGCATATCGATATATATATATATATATATATATATATATATAT
>CACRXP010000394.1:212815-237651 GCA_902702965.1 Spirometra erinaceieuropaei | reverse complement strand
CTTCGACAAGGCAGAAGTAATCGGCCGAGCTGAAAGCAAAATGGCGAGAGAGATAATCGAAGCCTGGCAATCCAACGCCAACTCGATCAACCGTAGGATCGATCTACCGGCGCCATATGAGGCCGTCAGACACCACTTGAGCTGGAAGGGAGGACCAATGGGAAGAGAGGACAATGGACCTATCAGTACTGAGTAAGAAAGACCTATTTAAACCTTGTATTCCCACTTTTAATCTATCTCCGATGATGCGCTCAAGAATGAGTGTGAAACGTCAGATGAATAAATCATCCTCCCCAGAGATCTCTTTACCTTCTTCCATATATATATATATATATATATATGTACTGGAAGATGGGCATCCCAAGAAACATAATTCAAAGAAGAATCAGTCCTTTGGGAAAATGAACAAACTTAATTTCGTAAATTTTCGAGTCTGGTTCCCCAGCTCGTCTTCAGACGTGTAGTAAGAGTGAAGAAACAGTCATAATTTAAACAATACCCAAAAAATCGATATGGCTCTGTCATTGCTGAGGATGGGTTAATGCTGTGGGCTGATGTCACGTCTTGATTGGTTATTATCTTTTCCATTTTTCTTTGAGATTTGTGTACATGGTATCAAGATCGATGCGTCGATTGATGCATGAATCATCAGAGTGAATGAACTCTAGGAATTCTCGGCCTTTCGTATATGGGCAGGAACCGACAATGCGTGTTTTATTCCAAGCGAATTTGTGCCCAGTTTCAGGAGTATGCATGGCGACTTGGGATAAGTGGTCCCGCCTCTCCACTGCCAATTGGTGTTCATGTAGGCGTGTAGAGGCGGATTTTCCGGTTTGACCACAATACACTGCATTACAAGTTCCACATGGAATCTTATAGACTACTTCTTTTTTATCCAAATAGCCAACCCTATCCTTAGGGTGTACAAGCTGATTGCGTAGCGTGGTAGTCGGTTTGTGAGCCACTTGTATTTGGTGCTTCCTCAGGTGTCTTTCAACTAGTTCAGACACATTTTTAATGTAGGGAAGCGTTCGCCAGTGTTTTGGTTTTGGCGCCTGACAGGAACAATCTAGTTCCTTCTCTATTTTTTGTTTTGATTCCTCCTGTTTCATGCATCGGCGTACCAAATCTCTAGGGTAGCCGTTTTTGGAAAATAGTTTGAACAGATAATTGAGTTCTTTGTACCCTTCATTCTCAGAGCAATGTGTCTTTGCTCGATTAAGTAGGGTGTTAACAGCACTCCGTGTGTGAGCCATAGGGTGGTTGCTCTCGTAATTGAGTACAACTTCCGCGTAAGTTTCTTTGCGATATACTGATGTCTGGAATGTCCCGTCAGTTTTTTGCTGTACGAGGACATCAAGAAATGGGAGTTTGCTGTTAACTTCTATTTCGAGCGTGAAGGTAATTCCCGGTAGTGTTGAATTGATAGCGTTATGCAGCGTTTCTAGCTGATCTCTCTTGACAATGACAAAGGTGTCATCTACGTAGCGTACCCACAATTTGGGATTTAATAATGGTAAGGCCATAGCCTCTAACTGTTGCATTGTGACCTCAGTCAGAAAGCCAGAAATAGGTGACTCCATAGGAGTATAGCAGCACTGTAGAGTGAATATGTGCTAGATGTGAGCTACAATCGTCAGGCCAAATTCCATGTTTGAAGGGAGAAGACAAAGGGGACCAGAATAAGGGGTTTATTGTGCACAGAACCCGGGGTTGTCCTCTCAGGCGACAGTGGCCACTGACGAAGCCAGGGCTGGCGTTGACTGCGTCCAGTCAGGCCTGAGAGTCCCTGAGACAGTGGTGACAGCCGCTTTTGTAGGCTCGTGGCCAAGTTCAAGTGGTGGCCAGTCAGCGTGTGTTGCCTTTGCCGAGGGGTGGTGTCCCAGTGGCTTGTTCCGCTGGTTGCAGGGGGTGGCGCGTTCAAGTGGCTGCATGGGCAGCTGCGACTGCGCGGACGCAGGTATGCCCGAGCTGTTGGTTGTGTGACTTCAGGTCACCTCGTCTGGGACGGCTCGCTGCAAGGGATGAATGACCTTGAGGCAGCGAGGTCTGGAACAACGACGCCAGACCCGTCATGATGTCTGGCTGTTACAGGAGCTCCTTTCAGCTGTCGATAATATTCATGTGCGAACGAGAAGTTCGTTTCCTGACATAGGTCCGAGAGTTCAAGCAAAGCAGATGCAGGAACATCCACGTCGTAGGATTGTAAGAGTTCTTCTGTGCACTGCCTTGCCAAATCGAGTGGTATGGACGTGAATAGAGAGATGACATCGAACGACACCATTATCTCATCTGATTCAATAGTGAGTCCTCTTGTCTAGGAATTCAACTGCATTCTCGATTGAAGTCTCACAATCCTTTGTTAAGGGATGGAGTTTATGGAATAGCCATTTAGAGATCTTGTAATTCGGTGCACCGATTAGTAATACTATCGGTCGCAATGGTAAGTCGGGTTTGTGGACTTTCGGTAGTCCATAGATTTTAGCGATTGTTGGTTCAGTTTGCCTCAGGGATTTCGCGATTTCTCCCGGTAGTTGTTTGTTTCCTGCAAGACGTTTCAGCACTTTATCAATAGATGAAATTTGTGCATTGGTAGGGTCAATGGTGAGGGGCATATAAGTTGACCTATCTTCTACCAACGATAGCATCTTGTTATTGTAGTCTGCTTTGTTTAAAATTGCGGTTGAGCCTCATTTTTGGGTATCGTTTAAATGTTGACTGTTTCTACACACTTACTACACGTGTGAAGACGAGCTGGGGAACCAGACTCGAACATTTACGAAATAAAGTTTGCTCATTTTCCCAAAGGACTCATTCTTCTTCGAAATATATATATATATATATATATATATATATATATATATCTATGGCATTACCGACAAAGACAAGGGAGACTGGAATGGCCATTTCTGGCTTATTAGCCGTCGTCAGCCAGCCATTCTGCCTATGTATCATGCGCCGCTGTGCGGCTGCTGGTTGGGCTCGAGAGAGAGCCCTTAAGGCACCACGGAACGAGTGAGTTCTGTATGAACGGTCGGTGAGCGCCCCTACCATTATATATATCTATATATGTATTTATATCAACGTAGGGAATGTAGGTATTTCTCTTCCTCCATTCTCCCGTCATCGTCACTACATTGTGTTTGAACTCTTTGGGAAAGAGTTCTGACACAACAGCGTTTGTGACCAATGGGGTGGTTACTCCGGAATTGGAGGATGCGTCTATTATTCGTTGCCTTTCGGCATAACGTAGTTCTGATCTGAGGCGAAAGCAAGAATCCGGAGCCCTTTTGGGATTGGGGTGGCCCATAAACCGGAATCCACTATCAGGCAGTAGATAATGAGACCCAAAGACCAGCTACCAGCAACAGAACAATCAGCAGTGGTCTACAACATACCTTGCCAAAATTGCAGTGCGAGGTATGTTGGTGAAACGGGCAAATGCCTCTGCACAAGATTGCACGAGCACCAACTTGCAGTCAACCGCGAGGATAAGCTGTCACTGGTATATGGCCACATGCAACAAGAGAAGTACAGTTTCGACTTTGGGGGGGGGGGCAAGCGTCGTCGGCAGAGCCATCGACAAGATGGCCAGACTGGTTCTCGAAAGTTGGTCCTCAGTTGACACAATCAACAGAGCCATTGATCTTCATCCGGCATATCAGGCACTTCGTACGAAACTCCAGTCAGTTCGGACGGGGCCGATAGCACTGGCGAACAAATCGCGGCGCTCTCAACAGTTGCCACCTTCACAGCAGGGGGGAGAGAGCCAGCCGAGTGTCAGACGACCGACGCGAGACATCGACTCACCGACGCGCCCAAACAGCCGACCACGATTCCCACATGCAACGGCAGCTGATCAGCCCGTCAAATTAAGGGGGGAGGGCCCAAGGGCACACGGCCCTAGCAGCGACAACAGCAGCCGGGCAGGGGGCAGAGGTCACACCTGCGCCCCAGCGGTCGGCCACGGAGAGACCTAAGCCAACCCCCCCACCAGCAAGCAGGTCAGAGTTCGTGTATCGGGCATGCCTATAAGACGAGACGGGCGACGAGACAGAACAACTCTGAGCTAGCAGGAACAAACACCCTACCACTGCTCTGATGATAGAAACGAGGAAGTTTCCGAAACGTCAGCACCAATACAGTGTGGTCCATGGCGTCGCCTCTTTTTCTTCTTCGTCTTCTTTTGGGGATGATGAACGGGATAATCTATCTGGACCTCGAGTCTTCACGCATGTTGATTTATCCTATGGACGCACAGCCCTCAGCTTAGCACGGGGATGGGAGAGTTTTGCCAAACGTGAGTCATCCATCTACGCACAGCTGAAGTTCCTGCACCGTTGCCTCGAGGAGAACGTCTTGCCGAAATGTCTCCTATATAGCCTGCCAGTGATGACCGACCTCTGCCGGCGGACAATGGCAGATTTCAAGAGGAAGATGATCCGAGTCTTGATACAAGACTGCCACTCTCGCATCCGTAATTACCGACGAGCGATAGAACAGCATATTTCCGCATGCCGGTCGATAGTCACCGCGCACGATCTGCAAATGCTGGAATCGAGAATACACACCAATGCAAATTGCCACCGCAGGTTGCGCGACAACCAATTGCTAGAAAAGTTTGAAAGAATACGTCCATAAATGGAGCCCTTTACTGACGGTGTCCTGGTTCACAACCTCATGTCTCGCCACCTCACACGGCAACAGCTGGAGGTTTTATCCTATGACGCTAAGTTCAACACAAGAGATGCTCGACCGGAAGATTTCATGGCATCCTTCGAGTCGGCCCCTCAGAAGTGCGAAGCCAACGAGGAGTACAAAAATTCCATGCTGCAACAAGTGTCAACTCTTCTCCTCCAGCACAAACCTCAAAGGGTGATTTCCGAAGCAGAAGACCGAGAACTTCTGAGAATGCGGAAGATGAGGGATGTCGTCACTCTGCCCGCCGACAAGGGACGCTCGACGGTTGTCATGGGCAAGACCGAGTACACGGCGAAACTGAAAGGTCTGTTGGAGGACGAGGTTGCCTATATAAGCCTAGTGATACATAAGTCACTCGAGTGCATGGCCTCGAGGAACTCTTGGCCTTTTTTGAAAGGGCAGACATCGACAATCCGAGTTCTGTCCCAAGCAAACGTATGCCCCGTGTCCAGGGTATTCATGGCTAACTGAGAAAGATGGTCTCGCCTCTTTACCGCCAGCTGGTGTTCGCGAATGCGTTTAGAGGCTGATTTTCCTGTTTGACCACAATAAACTGCATCAAAGGCCTCACACTGGATCTTGTAGACGACTTCCTTTCTATCCAAATAGTCAACCCTACCCTTCGGGTGTACTATCTGCGTACGCAGTGTTGTCGTTGGTCTGTGTGCCACTAGGACTTGGTGTTTCCTTAGGTGCCTTACACGGTGTTCAGACACGTTTTTAATGTATTTGTCTTCGGTACCTGATTTGAACTACTTGGATTCGTCTCTTTTTACTCGTTCTGTCTCATGCATTGGCGCACAAAATCATTGGCATACCCATTCCGAGAGAAGAATTCACACAAGTAACTTAGGTGGGCTCGGTAGCCTTCTTCGTCGGGACAGTGTGTTTTCGCTCGATCAAGCAGACTGTTGACCGTACTCCGTTTGCGGAAAATAGGGTGGTTGCTTTCATGGTACTGGGTATTTCCATACCCCGTGCGTCATCCCCAAATGAAGACGAAGAAGGAAAACAGTCGATTCCATGGACCACACTATATTTGTGCTGACGTTCCTCGTTTCCATCACTTGAGTGGTGTGGTGTTTGCGGCCCGAGGGGATCGTGGGCTTTTGCAACTGCCGCATCGCTATGTACGTAAACTAAACGTCTTCTTTATTAATCCACTGTAGCGTGAATCAGACAGGCAATATTCCTCACCTGTACCTGTTGTTTTGGTCAGGCGGCCGTGCAAAGGGGTGCTGAGAACGACACGCGCATAGTCCAGATGCGAATGCCCTACTGTCGGAAGTGACGACTGGACCAAGGAGGATGCAGTGCCGCCTTGTGTGTGAACTCGCCTATTGCGATTTCGCATCTCATCTATCTCACTCTTTAATTTCACGTCCGTTGTGTTTCGCCGGCAAAAAGCAGCCAGGACGACCGAAGATGGGTGCGTGCGCATTGGCCGAAAGCCCCGATGTGCTAGTTGCACGCTCCACATGCGTGCTGGCGCCTAACCCCACATAAATCGGCCTTCAAAGGGGAATATCGGACCTCGTATAAGTGGCAACGACAAAAACCAGTATGGAGTTGTGGTCTGACCTTTACCCGAAGAGGATTGATTTGTCGCGTCAGTTGGGAACCTTCAAAACTACGACTGTTGGCACATCAGGAGTTTAGACGCCACAGATTTATTATAGCTAAGGAGAAGCTGCTGCGCTATAAGGGTGAACCCACAGGGCCAGGCAAGTTATCTACCTCTGCCATGACCTAATAGCTTGTCAGTCTATTTGCAGTTACACCTGACGCGGTGGCTGACGTAGCGTGTCACTGTCTGGCACGTGCCACACACATGCAAGGCGGCAAGCAGATCCGGTGCTGCCAGACTAGCCCTCGCCATGAGCCAACTTGACATCCGCTTTGATCTTGCATAACAACGATGCAGCCTGCTTGGGGTGGGAGTGTACACTAAAGAAGAGTTCGCGAGGACGTAAAGATAGGCGTTTCCAGTGTGTTCCCAGAGCTTTACGATGAGAAAAGGGGATTATTGTGTTTGTCGCCGCAAGTGAGACGAACATGCGTTTTCAACTAATCACCATCCTGCCTATGCACTAACATACAGCTGTGATTGAAAGGATCGGTTGCAGTGGGTGGAGGAAGAGGTGCGACGTCTTCCACGTGACAGCGAAGACGCGTCGCAGTAGACTGGCCAACTTAACGGCCTTTCTTTATGGGAAGGGACGAGCGAACGGTCAATCGGTCGTCATGACATGCTGCTTGAGGGGTGAGCTCCCATCCAAATCTTAAAATTTTGACCTTGACAGTTAGAACTCGGAAAAATGGCCTTTTGTGAACACAGGACAGGGCCGCCTAGACACACCACCAAGTAAGCCGGGGCTGTCTGCAAATTCGCCTGCTTTCACCAATGGGCTTTGTGACTGCACCACTTGGTGGGTCGAGCGATGTGAGGAAACGGACCAGACCTTCCTTCAGTTATCTGGTTCCAAAAACGGAAAAACGACCCCGTTATGAAACATGGGGGTGACTACCACTGACATTCTATTGTGGCGAGCCTCAGCGCAAGGGCAGAGAAGAGGTCTACGACCACGTAAACCACGCGCGAGACACAATGGCAGACGACAGGTGAAGCCCTCGTTATTGCAAAATAGGAGTTCCGTGAGCACTGTCCCAGCTGCTGAGGTTCTCCATAACCCGCTCAGCAGTGTGCCAAGAGGCGAAGGAGACAGTTATCCTGACTAGGTAGGCGACAGAAGACGCTGTCCTCTGGACGCGAATCAAAAATCCCTTGAAAGAGCGTTCAACCAACTACTTAACTGTGAACGTCTCCTTGGTGTAACACCCCGACCACCTCACTAGTAATCAACTTCGTCCGAAGCCCCTCCCCCGCCATCCCAGAGAGAGCAATGAAACAAAGATCCCGGCGGCGTTCCCACGGTTGTCGCTAAACGTAATTTAGAGCTCGTATCCTAATGGTGGACGTCCCTAACAGCCTTTTTTTCTCGAACAGTACCCGTCCGGAGAGAAATTTGTTTTGGTAATTGTAATCCTCCACGACCAGTTCAGACAATAGGCAGGCGCTGAGGAAAGCCACGTACGGTCCGGAATGGGGGAATCTACAGTTGGCACCAAGTCCGAATGGACAAGCCTGCCGGTTGCACTAGCAACATACTAGCCAGAGAGTGATGGGCAGAAGAGTAAATACAACACACGCTGTGATGTGATCCGCATGGGAAACAGTCTAGAAAGGGCCTTAACCCAATACTAACAGACTACGATTTTGAGCGCTTTCGTGGGGTCATGAGTGCCCATGTGTTCCCCTACGCGACTGGTGACGCGACGCCCTTATATGCTATCTACCAGGGAGAACTGGCTGCAGACCTATCCTCGTAAAATTGCAATTTAGTGTCGGATTAGCATTTACAATTTGCATGGTCCCATGCGATGCAAAAAGAGATAAAAAGTCCCTTAAAAACGAGTATAAATCGAGTTAAGTGTCCAACAATGTGTCTTTACAAAAGTGGCATGCGTGGGTTCGCAGCCAACCGGAGGTGAAAAACTGCACACGGAGATCAGAGGACGGGCCTACTTTGAGGAGGCCACGGTGGTGGCGGTTGTCGCAGGAGCAGCCTGTTTCCTCTTCACTTCACAGTCCGCCACGGTACGTATAAAGATGGCTGGTTCGGGTGGGTTGGGAATGTCACCGCGTTCGAACATGTAGGAGGAGGCGATGGCTAACTGAGTCCCGTCCTCTGAGAAGTCCAGGCTGGAGATTGAGGTTGGATACTTCTCGAACTGAGCCAACCATTTGCGGTTAAAGCCATCCCACGTATTAACCACACCGTCGGAGCCACCTTAGCGAGGAAGAAGAGGTAATTAAAAACAGACCCTAGGAGATGTAGCCAAACAGAGGACTGCATTGTTCAAAACTAGTAATGTACGCCCAAGGCACCAAATTTCTCTGTCTCGCCTCAACTTTACAGTAAATAGCAACTCGAAAGGTCATATGTTAGTAGCAAGCTCTCCAATGGAGCAAGTTGGCTGAGGACATGGCCCTTCTAAGTGGCCTTGGAGGATGAATATATGCAAGATCAAACAAGGTTAGGCCCTACTCAATTGTGCAGCATGTGTGAACCGCCAAACCAAAATATACCCAATTTTACGGAGCCTTACACGAGTGAAGCCGGCAGCGACAAGACTGCATACGGCCCTAGACTAAAGTAAAGACTTATCGTTACCGCTTGGCTTATTATACAGGCCCACTAGGCTTGAACAGCTCAGTCCTCTTTGCGTCCTTAGCTCCGCCAACAAAGTTGCAAGGTCACTTGACACAATTTAACTTATATATCTTCGCAAAGTACTGAGGAGGAAAAACCCGTTATAGTTAACAAAATCAAAGACCGTTTCTCCAACGTGCGTTAGATTCAGCTTGAATTTTCGACATATATTCGATGGCACCTGAAAGCTAACTGTAGGCCTTTTGCGAATTCTAAATTGATATTTGGGAGTTGGACATATTTCACTTATGGCTCACCGTTATTTTTGGAAACTAACCATTCCCAGGAGGCGTCAGCGGAGAAACAAGGGGTTGTATACTTCCTATTTACTCTGCTTCAGAAATACGCGGCAGGGTTAGAAGAACTATCGCAATCAAAGCCGCAGTAGAGGGGTGGTGTGTCTGCTCGCAATTTAAATAGTTTATCATCGAAGCGGCCTCCAGACGAAACAACTGACGGTGTATGGAAAATTTTTCATAGCTCCATTTAAATCTACCTTGCTTATGAAGTTGCACAACAGAGATAGACTTAGCTCTACGGTTTTTAGCAATCAAAAGACGCGTATATATGGGAATGAGAAGTGGAAGGCCTTACCAGTAGCGAATGTATTATAACGTTGGTGGAAAGAGATTGAAAGGACAGGATATATGGTCTCCATCTTATCGTCCTTTACACGATGACACTTGAAGACGTAGGACTTCTTCTGGGTCTCCTGACTCTTGTCGAACATACGGACGGCAACGCGCCCTAAGAAGCCATGGGGGAGGGAAGAGAAGATACGCTTTGCCTTATCACGATCGAGCAAAAAAGGTACCAAGAACTGCGCAGTGCACAATACCAGTCGAAACATGTTCACCTTGGAAACAAAGTTTTGAGTCCGTAGGCAAAAGACAGTAAACGGAATTTAATTAAGCGATAATTTTGGAACTACGAATACGGGTAAAGGAAGCCTTTGTGATCGTGAGCACTCAGAAAAATGGCCCAAAAATAAGTATGTGACTTTCGAAAATTGCATTGCATTGCAAGTACCGTTGCCGGTGTACTCTTAGCCACGCACATCTTTGCTCCTCCTTGCTTGGACTTCAGAAGCAAAGCCTGCTGAAGTTCATTCTGAATGTGGGCGCACGCCCCCGGTTTATTCCCTCAATCGCAGGAGGGGAGAAAGGGAAACATAATTTTTACTAAGAGGTGAAAGATATAAATCCGGCCAATAAACATCGTTTGGCCGAGCCGCTATCGACTCCGCGCTACTCATGAGCAGAGCCCAAAGGAGGTCGCCACTGCCTCAAAATCACCCAGGGCATAAAAGGAATCCGGAGGAAGTTGGGGTCGTCGGCTGATCTGAACAAAGTCTTACAGTGAGGGTATGAACAGATAAAGAGGAATGCGGTTGGATAGGGAGGTCACGACTCGCAGCTCGTAGTGTTATCCAGCAAATTGGCTCGCCTGGCGACACAAATCGTTGTTTTAATTTTCTCTGGTCGGCAATATGGCTGGTCAGATGAAGTAATCGTCCGGATCAATACGAGTGCATTTCAGACTCGAATATTAATTAGATAATGCAGACGTTCGACAATCAGGAACGCTTCCTATTTATGTGACCGTACATGTGGTTATGAAGGCTACCATGTGCAAAGTACATGGCTCCACGGATAGGTCGAAACCACCAGAATTCTCGAGAAAGCAGTAGTGGGCGAGAGGGGCAAGACAACTCTGATTTTCGGGGAGACCGAAGCCCTTAAACTGGTAGCAGAAAACTTTTCCTGTTTCGACTCTGAACGAACTAACAGGCAGACGCAACGGCTGTCGTCCACTCTCCCTACGTGATATATGGGACCAGTCAAAGTGAAGGACGATGGTACACTCCGATCCAGCGGTGTGATGGTATCGGCATATTCGACAAGACTGAAGACCACTTGTTAAAATAAGAGAGGTGTTAGGAATTTTCATAAAAGGTGATCTGACCTGGAAATATAAAGGTTTAGGAAGAAAGCGCGGAAAAACAACGGCATCATAAAATAAGAATCTTCACAATTACCCTCAATGGAGCTCAGCACGTATCCCTGACCATTAGGGAAACAGCGAATACAGCGCGTCTGGTAACGTAGCGTGGATTCCTGCTGTTCAATGGGGGCGCTCATTTGTCGAAGGTCCCATATGAGGACGTGGCGCCCAGAAGTTCCGACGACTAACTGATGTTGAACACTGTCCATGGTGTAGACGCTGTCGGGTTGTTTGTGCACCGAGACGGCGCCTCCGGTGGCGTCGTTCGTAGAGTCACCTGAGGCAGCCCGAGCGTCCCATATTCGAACCGTCTGATCCCAGCTACCCGTCACGGATGCCTGAATAGTGGGGTTATATAGGGCAGCGCTCACGGCGCGAGCACACCGGCCGAGAAGGGTCACTAGGATGAAAACAAAGAAAAGACGTGTTAATTTCAGCATTGATCTGAAGTCTGCATATATTTTCACTTGGTAGGCACGCACAGGAAGAATTAGTTGCTGAGAAAATTGTAGTTGAGAGTTAGCCCCGCTCGAATTTCTCAGATTTTTATGGAGCGCCGTTAGGCGTTGATGTCAAGCGTCATTGCAAAGGTTGGACCTACAAAATCCGAGCTGATAGCCGAGGACAAGCAGCACCGTACTTGGACTTGCCGAGGAGTATCTGGGCCGGACTCAAACGTTGCGCCAGTCAGTTTAATGGTCGGTTGACAAGGAAGCACACCAGGATTTAATCACGATGCCGTTTTGAGCGCAGACAATTAGCAAGGTCATTTTTTTACAAAAATATTTCGTTTTCAAATTATCCATCTCTGCGCGAACGTGGCATAAGAAATAAATTTAAAAGAATGACGTAGATTCTTACGGTCACTAGTACAATCTGCAGAGGTATTTACGGTCGGCTCTCGTTGTTGACGGACTGGATACAGGGAAACAAGACACCGCCGATTCCGAGATACTTAAGGCAACCTAACCCGCCAAACAACCAGTCGCAACAAGATGACAAACTAGACCAAGTTCTTCCGCGCAAAAGTAAACCGCTCTTCACAAGAGTGAATGATAAATTTTATTTAGAATAAGCACGGTGGAGGCCCATGTTGACGACACAGGGCGCGGTTTTACTAGTTCCAATAGCTTCTGAACTCAAAAATACAACATAGTCTTAGCAATTAAACATCATTAATGACGGATTACGGAAAACATGGAACCCGAAAAATTAGAATAACGTACGCTACATGCAGCAGAAATACATGAGTATTGATTGTTCGCACAGCGGACAGACGTGTCCTCTATGGTTTCGTCAAAAGACCAGTCGGCGCGAATCCGGGTGGTCGACATCTGGACCAGCCGTTCAGCGATATATAAACTAAGGGTGTCTGAGCTCCCTATCCTCCTCAGTCTTTTATGAGAATAGATTTAACGGTGCATAGAATTGTTCATTACGTTGTTACGGGAACACGAAGATTCCGGAATATCACACAGCCTTTGTCAAAGTAGGCTACCACGGAAATGACAACAACTAATGCGCCCGTATGGCTTCATCCTCCGATGAAAAAAACGAATCAGTCCGTCTTGGGCACTCAATAGAATGCAAGGCTTGCCTTTTGGTTGACTTACAAAAACCTGTGATCAATCGTTCGCATACACTGAGCTCCGAAGGACATCTAGTGCGCATATATTAACTTTTTGTCTGAAAAAAACCATTGGCTAGGTTCGTACGGTTCGTCACTGTAGTTTATTTAAATATAGTGTGACAATGTTTCGCGGTCCCTAAGAGAACAGGGTTTTCTTAAAAACTCCCTAGCATTGTTATCACAAATAGAGGTTCGGCCCATAGCTTCTCTTATGATACCATGGGGACACGGTGATGTCAACTGCGGAACGTTGCTTAACTGCCCTGGTCATCCTCGGTCAAGCAAAGCACCAAAACCAGGACCGGTTCGGCAACGATGCAGATATCAGCAACCTACTTGCCGAAAAGAACAGGTTGCACAAAATCCGTATCGACCACTGGGCCCACGCAAACGACTTAGCCGCTTTGCAAGGCAACGGCTACGGGCGATGCAAGACGCCTGGATGGACTGCATGACTGAGGGAATCCAAGGGTACGTGGGCCGCAGTGGAACCAGAAATTTGTTCGCACCAATCGGGATGGTCTACAGTCTCACAGTCAAAGGAACCGTTCCGCCGCCCAGCTCCGAGGGTGCAACTCATGATGAAATCGCAAATCCACAAGAGCTCGACCGGGCACCTCAAAACCGTCCTCAATCGCCCATATACAATCTCCGACGCCGCAATCGACCGGGTCTCCCAGGTGGAAACGAACAATGACGTGGATACCCCTCCCAGAAACCATCTGAGCAATGCACCAGCTCTCCAGCGGGAAAGCACTGGGATGCGACACAACTGCGGCTAGAGTTTACAGGAACGACAGCTCTCGGCTGATGGACAAACCTGGTACGATATTCCAGATGTGGCGCCGAGGGCAAGTCCCTCAGGATTTCAAGGACACGACAATCTCCCATCTCCACAAGCGGAGACGGAGCTGGCAACTGTAATAATGATAGGAACCTCGTCGCCCAACATTGCCGGAACGATCTTCGCTCGTATCCCTCTTAATCGTCTTAACGGCCATCTGAAACACGGACTTCTTTCGGAGAACCAGTGTGCCTTCGGACTACACCGCGGAACTACTGACGTGATCTTCGTCGTCCGCCAACTGCAAGAATGCCAGGAAATGTGGGCCCACCTCTACACTGCCTTCGTGAACCTGACGAAAGCCTTCGCACGGTAAAACGCAACGGGTTTTGGAAAGTCACGCAGAAATTCGGCTGCACTGAGCGATTCGCGTACATGGTGCGCCAACTCAACAACGGGATGTTGGCGCGCGTCAGGGATGGTAGTCTCAGAAGCATTCGCTGTGACCAGTGGAGTATAGCAGGGCTGCGCAGTCGCTCCCACCCTCTGAGGTCTCATGTCCTCTGCCATGCTGATGGACGCCTGCCGCGGTGAGCGCTCTGGGATCCGCACCGTCTACAGGACCGACGACCAGTTTCTCAATACCCGGCGCATACGGACCCTAATGGGTCTCTCCACCACCAGCGTTCATGAATGGCTCTTCGCAGGCGAATGCGCGCTCAACACCGCGACAGGAGCAGACATGCAGCGGAGCATAGATCTCTTCGTCTCCGGCTGCGCCAACTTCGGGCTGACCATCAACACGGACAAGGCGGTTGTCATGCATCATCCGTCACCCGACACTGAATACGTCCTCGTCACTGTCGACGGTACACAGGCGAAAACCGCGGACAAGTTGGCTTATTTACACAGTCCATTCTCAAACAGCACCAAAATTAATGACCCAGCCGGACCTCCAAAGCCGGCCATGCCTTTGGCAGGCTGCAGGCCTCCGTCTGGAAGCGCCACGGACTTCAACTCAACACGTTGCTCAAGATGTACAGGACTGTAGTCTCGACAACGCTAACACACGGGACGGAGACACAGACCGCCTACACCAATCAAGTCAGGAAACTCGGTCACTTACACCTCAGCTGTCCCCGGAGAATAAAGGTAAAGTGACAGGACAGGAATTCGGACACGGAAATCTTGGAACACACCGCGCATACTCAAGCAACTCTTCTACGGCGATATCGCTGCAGATGCTCGCCGACAAGGCGAGCAAAAACGACGCTGTCAGGACAGTCTGCGTATCTCCCTTAAGGAATTGCAAATCAATCCGGTGACCTAGGTGAACCTCGCCCAAGACCGACCGACCTGGCCAGTTTCAGTGAAGACTGGAGCAGAAATAAACGAAGTCAATCGGATCGTCGCCGGCAAAGCCAAATGAGCGGCTCGCAAATCTAAAGCGTCTTTGACCCACAACGGCAACACCCAACCACCTCGAACATACGTTGTCAACGAACATTTCGTGCACGGATCGGCCTAGTCGGACATCTTAGGACCCAGTTCAACAACAACCCGACAACCGCACATGCGGCTTTTGCAAACGTTAGATCGTCACTCTTGCAAAAACCACCACGGGGACGACCACCACCGCCACCACTGATTCCAATCCTGATGTCCCAGCACCCCAGCCGACGTCGTCGACCGGAATCGCCTCTTTCATCCCTGTAAAAATCCCGCGACGACAACTACCACCTCTTCAACACCTACCACTAGTGAGAACACACCCAACATCCAACAAACCATTACCACCATCACCAAATTGGACTCGATCCTGGCCTGTCTGCGCCTCCATCTGACGCATCATGCTGGCCAGTCACTTGCAGATCCGTCGCACCGATACACGCGGACCAGTGCCAGGAGCCCCGACGTGCACTCGCTGCATCCGCCTTCACTGTTCGCACTGCCCACTGTGCCGGAACACCGCATAACTTGACTGACCGACTCAGACAGTGTAGTGGTGCGCTTGATTGTGTCACGCTGCGCTAAAAGCCGCGACCTGGAAGCCTGCCGACTGACGGAATAACCCGGTTATTCTCTCCGGACAGAGCCACGCTACAACGGATCCTTCTCAGTGTGACCTTTATGAAGCTCCCACGCAGTTGGGATGCGAGCCGACCCTTCACAATTCTTGCTGTGTGAAATCCCGGTCCTGCATCCCGTTCGATGCAGGCGAGCCACAGTAGGGTGCTATAAGTACGCGTTACCTGCAGTTGGTCTTGTCTTGCAGTTCTAATACACTTTTACGTGGCCGGTAGTGTTCTCCTTCTCTGCCGCTATGGTATTGAAGACAAGAATGGAGTGTGCATACGTTCCCACGTGTTTTCAAGTACTAAGCCGGGTCATAACAGTCTGTCAGTTCGAACAATAAGAAGATGCATTTTTCGTCCCCTCTCCTTCTGGATACTAAAGTCTGGAGATTGATTTAAGTGCACATTGTACGACTTCTTACCTTGGGAGGTGTTACAGTCGAAGTACTTGAAGTCCCCTTCTAGAGAGCCGCTCACAGTGTGTACAGCGTCGGTGAAGCAGCTGGCCAGGACGGGTGTCCTGTGCTCAAATGAGGTGCGTTGGCCACCCGAGGTGACATCATAGAGACGGACAGAACAATCCCACGACGAAGCAATTAAGAATTCAGCACCCTTGCCTGGCTGAAAGCGCACGTCACTTATGGTATCTCCAGGCGGACTAGAGAGCTTGAGCTGAGGACCGTATGTCACTGTTGGTGGCATGATGGCTAAAGAATATTTCCAAGTTGGAGAAATTAAAAGCAATAAAAGAGATCAAAGGCCAAAAAGACGAAAATGTCGGTTGACACTACGTTCGGGAGATTTTTAATTACTTCAGACTGAAAGCTCTCCACAACCCTCCGGAAAGAGTAATATCTCAAACTGCAAAGTTGAATTTTTGACGCGGACATATATTATGATCGGCACGTCTGTCCGTCCAGCTGCCCCAACGGCTGAAAATCCCAGATGGACCCGAAGGATTGATACATCGCGGAACAAACGAGACAACTAACAAAAGTCAGGTATACGCTGAAAACGCTTCAGGATGGTGCCCTATTCAAATTGCACTGTCGCTACATGGCATAGAAGGGTCATGCGTGTTATGCAGTCAACAAAGTACGGCTGCGAGAGACGTAGGACTGAGATGTACGAAACCAGTTCACACAACGAAGCCCTGACTCGGCTTCCGGTGCATGAATTCGCAAGCTTATTGAATGGATTTTGTAATTCCCAAGATGGGCGTCAACTGCAGTTCTACACAGATTTGGAGGTATGATTAGATGTAGGTGGGGAGCTGCTAAACAGTGCAGGCAGAACGCTTGTCCCCTACCACACAGTGGAGTTCACAAATGGTTTTGCTGAATATTTCGATCGGATGCAGAGATAACAGTTAGGCTTTTGCCGAAGCTAATCACATGAAGATTGTGAAGGCCCAGCGTACCAGAATCTGTGAATGTTTTAAACACGCACTGAGGGGAGCCAGGAGACCGCGACAACGTCGGGTCACTTGGCAACCCAGACTTCCATATTTTATGCAAAGCAAATGACGAACCCTACTCCCCTCCAGTTGGCACCTAGAAAAATAAGTCGACAGCACTATCAGCGCATCTCAGACAAAAGTTGCATCTAGATAACGTTAATAATCTTTAGAGTGCGTTTGTGGGATGGAAAAAATTGTTGTGGTACAATAAGTAGCCAGCTGTGCGCAAAATGAAAACAAACTGCAAAACAGACACAGATGCACACATTCCAATAGAAAGTCTAACAGCGGATCTCGGCAAGCTCAATTATATTTCGTCTCAAAAAGGACATCATGAAAGACATAAAATCTGCACGAAGAAGGCAGGCGTATTTGCACTGAGAAGGATAGTGATTATCACTTGGAAAATTAAAAATTAGAGGAATGTGGGCAGAAATGCGGAGGTTATAAGAGAAAATAGGAAAAGTGAGTAGATAGGGAGGGATGGAAAGAGCAAAAGCCCGAAAAAAGCCTGTCGAAATGAGACAAGGCTCTAAAATGTTTCGAAATTGAGGGGTGAAGGGGGGCAGAATAGGTCGACTACATTGGCTAGGCACGACGCCAGAATGGACAGCTAATAGGACGTGAATAGACTACAGTGAATAGAGTATGCGACAGACACGGGCACTCGGGCCGCGCTTAACCATTAACCGGAATACGTCAGGGAGACGGTCAATGGGGCGGTCGGACGGTCATAGTCTCTAGGGAAGCGGCATAAGCGATTGTGAGTTCGCCAAATCACAATAATATGCGCAACATAAATAGAAATCAGGGGTAGAATCTCATTTCGATCCGACGAAATCTACTTCAGCGTATGAAGTGCCACGCGTTAACAAAACAGTCGTCCGCCGACAGCTGAACTCCAGTTTGGAGGCCGAACCCCCTTTTAGTTTGAAGACTAGACAAGCAAATACTTTGCCCAGAATTAGGATGAGCAAGGGCTGGTGGGTCATTGCCATCACACGGTAGTATGGCCCAGCAAAGGGGTCGCTAACAGCCGGACAAAGCATATTGTTCAGATTCACCAAGGTTATCTGCAATGAAAGCAACGATTTGATGAAAACGGCATTTAGAAATACAGATATGAAACAGCATTGGAGGTGTTCAAAAAATCACTCACCACCGATATGGGCTGTAGCACGAGAAAGTGATAGAGGACTTGGAGGCTAAGCGCGAAAATAACCCATGAAAAATCCAGCAGTGGTTCAACGGAATATGCAGCTATAATACAGAAATTACGTAGGGAAGTCCCGGGACGGTACGTGAAAGCGAAATAACCGAAAACAGTGCAGAAGGATATGGAAAAGACGAGAGTGCATTACGGTAGATCGTCCCTGTTGGCAGTCTCCGATGAAGAAACCCCGCATTGTCAAAGCTCTCAGAATAATAACGCACATACTGCAGTCGACTACGAAGCTTAGTGCATTGACAAGTTAAGTGAAATCAGCTTTCATAGATTTAACAGACTTCTTTCCCAGATGTATAATTAAGTGCAAGGGAGGGAGGAAGTTAGAACATTTGAGACGAGTTGATACAAAGTGAAGGAATGTTGGGTCAACCAGACAGATATCTTTTTCATCCGAGATCTCGGATGAAGTTCCTGCATCAGAGACAAGGAACCGAAAGAGCAAGCAAAAGTTATATGATTCTTTGCGGCAGTCGGTGGTCTAGAGCGCCTGGTTTGCAGTGAGCGCTCCGAACTAGCTACACTGGCTAGTGTTGTATTGGCCAGCCATTGAGTTCTTTGTCAGAACCCCCGACTTCCATCAGGTCTTGGTATGATGTGCTGGAAACCTATGCCCTCAGAGATTGACTCGGGGCTTATCTGCAATCCGGAGGAAAGGTGTCAGAGGACACAGCAAATTTTTTTTCAGGGAGCCTCGGGCAAATTTTAGTTTCACAAACGTCAGGCATTTCTGCTTTCTTTTCTGATAAGAAATCCCCTAAAGCACCAATGTTTTGCTGTTTACAACAGAATTGGCTCCAACAAATATTTGCGCACAAACTAACTGAAAAAATTGCCGGAGATATTTTTTCAAATCAACCATTGCTTTGAAGCATCAAAAATACAGAAAACACTACTTTTAAGAATACTTGGCTTTGGGATTAGTTCGTGCTTTGACAAAGTGAGCCTGTTTATGGACGATGAATTTGTTCTTTCTCTCGTATTTACTCACATTTTTGATAAAACAGTCCAGAAGTCGGAAAATCAAAGCAGAAAATCGGTTTTAAAGGATCTATGGCAATTCAAATACTCCAAAAAGACCGTTTCCTTGCCTATTTTACATCGAAATGACCGAGATTGGGAAAGAATACCACACATTGATTACTCCTGCTGCGTGAGATTTCGTTTAGGAGGAATGTGAAAAAGATTAAAATTGGAACGACTGCATAAAAGCTCGTCTACAGAAATGTCGCGACAAAGGCATAGTCTAACACGCGGGTCCTATAAAATTGCTTACAAGCATGGGATTCTAACTATGCACAGACAATGGAACTTTCCTTATTAAGGAGAAATCGAGAAACTCACATCGTTGGTCAATTAGCAAAGCTGGAATAAGGAGGATAAGCAGGTGCTGTAGGTAGTACACAGCAGTCTCGAAAGGAAGCTAAAATATACATGCAACATTGGCGAGCACATCGATGACAGATAAAAGATCACTAGAAACTTGATGCAAAGGAGTTTACCATCCGTTATTTTCTGTGAGATCACAGCTGAATCGCGTCGAGTTATAGGGAACTTTGATACACATCGCATAAAATTTATAGAATAGTAGTCAGAGATTCCTGCTGACGCTTAGTATGCATCTAGGAGCCAATTTCGGAGGTCTCACTCAAGACGAACGCAGTCAGACATTGGGGACGAGGTTGACTATCTAAACCATTGGAGTCTTCGCATCAGAAAGTAAAAGAAAAAGACCTACAGTGGACAGAAATTTGACCGCAACCACCGCAAGAAGACGAGGAAAAGCAAAACTAGTCGCCTTTGAGGTTTGGTGGAGAGCAGTGTTAGCTGGCATGGCAACGCCAGAAATTTGGCCCTATACAGACATTATTCTGACAAAGTGTCAAAATCGACCTACTCAGTCTTGGGCCACATACTGGACAAGGTCTTAGGGAGGTTCACTTTAGAGGCTTTACCTAATGATAGAGTGGAAGACAATACCACCAAACGTTAGAAAAACAAGCATTAAAAATATATGAAAGGAAGACTCACAATCCGTGTATTTACAACAGGGAAAATGAGTGCCAGAAGTGGACCGTTCAACATGTGAAGATGAATCCGAAAAACGCCAGTGACAACCTCAGATGGATCTGCCAGAAGCAACCATATCTGACGGAGAGAATAACAAGCAGCTACATTTGAATGTCTGCAGGGGTAATTACACCAAACTCGGAGTCAAATCAGCATAACTTAAAGTTGGCAAGGTGTGCATCGAATACATCTTGGAATAAAAACCAAATAAACGGGCGGCCGCGGAAAGTTGATTTGAAAGTCCCCTTCGTCAATTCAAATAATGACAAGTAGTGTAGTCTGGAACGGCAATACAGAAGCACAAAAGCATTGGTAAAGTGATATCTGACGTCTGAGGCAATACTACAATGGCAACGCCCGGTCAAGAAAGGGCACCTTCGCGAAGATAATCTATGTAGTAAAATAACTTGCAGACTAGTGACAAAAGTGCTACAAAGGTTAAACATGTAGTGCCTTAACATGATGGCGCGGTCCAACTCTTGTACGCAAACGAAAAGCATATTTCACAAATAGAAGCTTCTGAGCCGGTTGAAAAAAAACAAAGCGTAGACGATTGTATTAACAGAAAGCCTCACATCAAAGTGTTGAATCTAACCAAAGACAGAGGCGCATTGACGCACGTAAAAATAGAAACATAGGCGCGAAACGGAAAATGCAGCAGCTAGATATTCATCAGGTCCTGCTTGCCTGGATGATGGTGAGTAGGTGACACGGGTTCAGGATCCATATGAAGGACGAAGTGGCGAACTTGAAGCCCACCTCAATTCCAAAAACAATGCAGTGTGCACAAAGAAGACTGTTCCTGGTCTGCAGGTTTCTGGTGACAAGTGGAGAGTCAAAGGGCGGGTTCAATTTGGGTAAGGCCCAAAATATGCCGCAGAGTGATAAAATGCAGTAGAATACCGATTCAAGAAACTTCTGACGGAGTGAAAGATACTGGAGGCAATGAACACCACCAACGCCACTGACAGAAAAATCCACGCCATCTTTTATGAAAGCCGGGAAGGCCATGCCCACACGGGTTAGTGGCAGCGGACGAAGAGCCAATTACAGGAAATTGCGCGCGCCGCCGCAGACACACTCTCACACCAGGAATGAGAAATATGTATTGGAGCATTTAAACATAGTGCTTAAGAAGGAGAACTGTGGTTTCAATCAGTTCTTCCGAGCCGGTTAGTCGGAGGTCAAAACGTACAATGTATCTGGCAATCCAGCAACTTTTATAATGCACCTCCTAAAATCTACTGCGCAATGGCACCAAAAATGTGTAGTAGACTTCTATGTAACAGTCTACAAAGCCCAGCTAATGGTGGGGTAAAAATGACGAGAAAGCAGTGGGACAAGAGCTCTACTACAAACTGGATGAAAAAGCAGAGCAGTGAAGTGAAGGAAAGAGAACTATGTGAAGCACAATAGCTGAAAATGAAATAACAATGAAACACTGAGAAATTAAAATGGGTAGTGCCGATGCAATTTTGGAAAACTGATGAAAACACATGCAGCACACAAATACGACAAGATTAAGGGACGCTGATATTAAAGAAATTGGGCCGACAAATTCACAATTTCTGTCTGACAAACCCCTTCTCTGACTTATTCAGTTATTTATAATTATACAGATATTAATAACGTAAAGAGTCTGCGAATATTTAGGTTCATATATTTTAAGGATAATAGGCAATGCCTTTGAAACCCTTGTGAAAACGATGTACACAATGCTTAATTTTAAATAAACATGGTACTAATATGTTGTCAGTAATATATCGCTGGGCAGCTTGCATCCCAAGAAATTTAATTGCAAATAAGTAAGATCCTTTGGAAAGAGAATAACCTTCAATGCATTAATTTTGGGGTCTGGTTCCCTATCTGGTCATCAGACTTTAGGGTTATGTAAAAAACAATTAACTATTTAACCGTGTCTAACAACCCTTACAGCACCAGCCGCGGCAAGAGGTGGCTATGAGGCGGCCAAACGTTGCCATTTGGCGTGGCTAAGGCGTGGCCTTCGACACCACAGCCAGGTTCGGCCACACCATCCGAAAAATATGCGTGGCGCGCCCCCATTCTCCATTCTTCCCCCCACGCTTTTATGGCCTCCGTTTTTTTTACTCGCGAGTAAACTCATTCTAAACTGGCGGCTGTCGCAGTAAGATTACGTGTCACTGAATCCTGCCAGCCTCGGATAAAGCAAATCAGTGATGAACACCCAGCGTAAGTGTACATCCGGACAACCCAGTTAGCGTTCACTCTATCCCACGACATAGGAAAGTGGACAGATAATGGTTAGAAACGACGGTTTATTGAGTATTTGCAAATGAGAAATCGATACGAAAAATACAGGCAGGAATGCAATTCTCCAATGGACATGAAAGGGCTTCCACTGGTTATCAGCGATTCTTGCGGAAAAAATAACTGTGGTAAAACATGGGTAAGGCTTTTGTCATTGAAGTAATCAATAATGTTAATAGCAGGAGAAATGCAATTCCAAGGTGGCGTGTCATAAGGAGGCTTCCTTCGGGGCAGGCCAGACGCGGGTCTGGCGTTCCGCGTAGTGAATTCGTCTGTCCGTTCACAGACACTGGAAAGTCACGCACACAGTTCTATGTACATGACCCTAATTGACCTCATGTGGGGCTACACAGGATTTGCAGTTAAATGTGACTAGTTTGGCTTCCCTCCCCTCGTTGACTGCGGAGATAATTGGCGGCCCCAATGGTCCCACTTTATCACTGCCTCGTCCGAAGAAAATTCATAAAACCAAATTGGGGCTAGCTAATGGGTGTGGCTGTTGATTGATCTGTCGATGGACATCCAGGCGTCTTTACACCCACCCTAACATGCAATCATCGCCTCGACCAACAATCTCAAGGCTAATGCAGAGAAGCTCGGTTATCCTCCACTAAATTAATTAATTTGCTACTATTCTGTTCAACGAACCGCCTTGACAGTGACGGCCGCTAATTGTCTACGCGGTCAACCAGGGCGGGCTCGACACTGGTCACAGTGAAATACGGGCCCGACGTAGACCCTGAATAGGTCAACGAGGGCCGGATAAAGTGAGTCGTATGTCTCAGTTGTCAAACTCTAAAGATAGGTAGGCCAATTTACTACTTCTGCGAACGTCATACCTCAAGTAGACCTCATCCACTGAAATAACAATGTACTTTGCAATAATTATTATAATAGTATGTATACATACCGTTATTATAGTTATTGCAAAGAGGGAAATAACATGAAGTGCGTTAATAGCAGTCTTTTTCAGTCAACGTACGCGTGCTTTGCAAGGGAAAGTTGTGGACATGCGAAGCCATCGGTGGGGACTCCTTGAAACTGAACACATTTGGGCAGTACTTAAAAGCAAAACGTCGTACCGTATGAATTTTGCACCTGTGTTCCGATCTTCCTCCATACCGGTTCTTCGACCTATGGAACCAATTAATAGCAGTTTGTCGAACTACTTCTCTGCTGAAGTTGCGAAAATGAGGATTTCGGCCAGTGGAATCTGTATGTGCCAATTAGCAAAAAGTAGACCTACCGTTGAGGATGCTAAAACACGGACAGGCTAGGAGCGACCACCCTTCCTTGGATCCGCCCCTCCAGCAGAACGTGCAACAAAGCGACGGACCAATAAGGACAGTCAGGAGATTTCTGATGAAATATTTCTCATTTCGCCCTCCCACCACGGCCAGCCGTCTGATCTGAAAACAGTTAAACAACTGAAGAAGAGATTAGAACAGACATCATGTCCACCCTCGACGAAGCAGTCACCGTGAAGTCTTTTTTATTTCTTCCTCTGACACGTACTGTTAAATATAGTCCGTTCTTTTCTGTAAAGGCAATTGCTATTTGGAATAAACTACCCATGAGTGTGAAAACTCTGCAAAATTATCCTTTATTTAAGAGAACTATTACGCGATTTTTGCATTCAGGAAAACTCCCACACATTTTGGGTGCTGAATCCACTGATAAACTCTACCGTAGCGATGGCATTTGTGGTCTCTGGCCACTATGGCCGGTCTAACTAGGGACAAGTTCTTTAGTCAACAGTGACAGCTGTTCTTCGGCACTTCTGTCTGGACTAGCCCCAACTTCATGAAAGGAATTGGCGAATGATAATATCCAATACCGTGCAACCCCTCCCTTTTTGACGGTCGACAGTTTGCGGTAAGCAGATTTTTTCTCCTGAACCCTCCAAACCACAAAAACCACCATCAACTTTATTTTTGTTCCTTCTCGACAGGAGTTTTTTTCACTGCCGGCCGGATTTGTGTTTAACGTTTTCCTGTCAATGCCTGTAAACTGCCATCAAATAAAATAATTATCATTAATTATTATTATTGTCGCAGCCGGTATCCTTGATATTTCAAAAGTTCATAGAAGAAGGTATACTGACGGAAGAATGGGAAACTGCCTGTATTCTCCAAATCCACAAGAGATGGTCCACGCATGAGTCCGAAAATTACCATCCCAGTAGTCTAGTCTTAGTTATGTGAAAGAGTATGATGAATTATTAAGGAACATTTACTGACGTACCTGGAGCCAAGGAACCTAGTATGTGATGCTCAGCACGGATTTCTTCGTAGTCACTCATATCTTACGAGTGGCCTTTGCACG
>CACRXP010000394.1:191737-201809 GCA_902702965.1 Spirometra erinaceieuropaei | reverse complement strand
GACGGCGAATACTGAGGGTTCCGCCCTGAGCGTCGACAGACCGCATGAGGTCGGAATGCGGGAGATGACATCAAAACCGCGAAAATTGTCGCTATGGGGGGGAGGATAGCAATGGATTTAGAAACCAATTCAAAACAGGGGTTTCTAATGATATAATTAAGAGTTGCCACTAGATCTACCACTAAATCCCTGGAGAACCCTTCTCGAAGTCAAGAAGCTGAGTGTTAGGGAATGAGACCGTTAACAGTGCCTTTATGCTTTCCGGTGTAAGATGGTTGCGTAATTTCGACTTGAATACCAGTAACTTAGGCGATAATCTAATTTCAGGCGGAAGATTATTCCAAAGGAAGGCATATTTGGAAGCAAAGAAGAGGGAGCGCTTAGATGTAGTACAAAGAGGCGGCGGAATCACCATACAGGAGTTGCGCGTGGCATAAGACCGATCTCTCGGAGTGAGAGTGTCAATGTGCGGAAGACTGGAGCTAGAGTTGATGCGAAAAAGGAAGCAAAGGCCAGTTTCGAGTCTTCTAACCCACAAAAACTTTATGTTCGCCAGCTGACATCTCTGAGTATAAGAAATACTGGACGAAGCTTAAGAGAACAGTTTCCGGGTGAAAACCCTCTGAACATTTTCGATTTTATCACGGTCGCAGGCGTTCATTAAACCGAAGAAAGGACAGCAGTATTCGAGGACTGGAAGAACAAACATTTGATAAAGTCTTAGCTTCATTTCCGGAAGAAAAAAATTATGCGATATTAATGCACATATCTGCGCGGCTTTGGCAGAGATTCTATCTGCATGAGGTGATAAAGCAAGCTTATTTGTATAACTTAGACCTAGGTCCTTTATGGTGAAGCATTCTGCGAGTGGGTTATTCTGAAAAATTTATGGGACCAGGAAGTTTGGTAGGACCAAAAGACATGAAACTACACTTGGATGATGAAAACTCCATCAGCCCTTCCGAACCCCATCTGCTTAAGCGTAGTAAATCGGCATTAATTTTTTCAACACAAACATTTGCGGTGTCCTTAGAGTATGAGTAAACACACTTGAGGTCATCGGCATAAGTAAAAGTTTGCGAATTTCCGAGTTCAGTCGAAATATCATTGATGTACAGTAGGAAGAGTAGCGGACCCAAGCTTTTTAGTTCTTAAAAAATCGCTTTTTCTCGAAACACAATATTTTTGTTATTTGGATCCCCTATGTTCTCAGAACTAGATGAAATAAAGTCTGCCTCACATATGAAAACGGATTGGAAAAACTGAAAAAAAATTTCAGCTTTATTTGTACTGTCCGATATCTCCAAACCGTCATCCTTCCTCATGACAGAAATGGAATTCCTTTTAAGGGTGCTCTTCGCAAATAGTTGTATTGCAATTTCGGATTTTTAACGGCTTGGTGGATCAAATGACTCTCAAAATCACGTCGCCTTCTAAAAATCAGGATTTCACCTTATTTCTTCGAACTTTATATCCTGTAAACGCTGCAGTGTTTTTGTTTTTATGAGACTTCTTCCACAACCTTCCTTTTTTGTTGACCTCCTTTTTGATATCTCGTGTTAGCCACTGAGGGCGGTTTGATGTCCTAGGCTTTGATAATGGACAGTGGCTCTCCATTAGATGCAGCAACTGATCCTTGACTAAATTCCAGTCCTCGTTAACGTTTCCGGAGAAGAGAACATCCCAGTCTATTTGTGATGCCTCAGCTCTCATTTGGCAAAAGTCCCCTTTCGATATATTTGTCCTCGTACCGTCTTTTATATACGGTTCAAAATACAGCTCGTACTCCCATAAAAGTGCTGCGTGATCACTTCGACCGACCGGAGGTAGATAGTACACCTCGTCTATACTGTCAGGATCTTTGGTGAAGACGAGGTCCAGACAACTGGCCTGTTGTCCTCCACTCGCTCTAGTTGGAAACAGGACAAGTTGCGTGAGAAGTGTTTCTAGGGTTGTCTTTAGAGGACGATAACAGGAAGCATTCTTCGAGCACTTCATATGCATATCGCTCCATTGAATGCAGGGTGCATTAAAATCTCCAATGAGAACAACGTCTGGTCGACTGGTGATCACTTATATGCTTTTCAGTAGAAAAGTCTCTGAGTTGGGATCCACCTGCGGAGGCCGGTAGATAGTTACGACTTCGAGGGACTGAGACCCTCGTGCATTTTTAGTCAGCCAAATTGCTTCTGTGTCGTCGGAAATCTTGTCGGTCCTCTCACACTGTTAACTTGTTCTTGACACACATGGCAACTCCTCCACCCCGGCAGCCTTTCCTGTCTCTCCTAAACAATTGGTATCCTGTTAGTGCTACCTCGCAATCACCCACGTTCTCTGACAGCCACGTTTCTGTTATTGCTATGACATCGGGAGGAGTATCGGCAACCTGTATTCTCAATTCATCAAGCCTGGAAAACAGATTCTGAGCACTTGTGTAAAGGAATTTAAGTTTGCAACATTCGACAGTGCTTTGTTCGATTCGTCTCGAGTTTAGATAGATAGATGATTTTTATTAAAGACCCGTCGGCGTCCCATCAAAGCAAGTTAAAATAAATTTACATGCGAGTTTTAGACGAGGTAGGAAAAACCTTTACAAAATGCAATTCATAGTTTCTGAATTAGTAGCCCATTGAGAAACATGATTAGTGAGGGGTGAAAAAAACTCCTTACAAAAAGTTAAAAATGATTGGATTAATTTTACAGCGGAAAAAAACCCTCAATAAAAATAATGACAGAAAGAAGCGAGCAGGACTGGCCTGTAGGTGGCGGTATATAACGGAATGTTGTCGGTCATCGTCAGGGTAGCAATAAATCTCAGCCTTGAGGGGTAAGTATGCCGGTCAGACAGGACTGGCCTGTATGTTGTATTGTATACGGGATTCACAATTGAGATCGTCTGGGCCGGATTGATACACCGCATGAGACTTTTCGCGCCTAAGAGGCCAGACGAGAGGAACCGAGATGCGATCGGCCACAGCACGCTTCGAGCTCAGACGAGCAGTGGAGAAGGGAGGTACGACCAAACTACTAGTAGACGGCGAATACTGAGGGTTCCGCCCTGAGTGTCGACAGACCGCATGAGGTCGGAATGCGGGAGATGACATCAAAAACCGAGAAAATTGTCGCTATGGGGAGGAGTGATAGCAGTGGATTTAGAAACCAATTCAAAACAGGGGTTTCTAATGATAAAATTAAGAGTTGCCACTAGATCTACCACTAAATCCCTGGAGAACCCTTCTCGAAGTCAAGAATCTGAGTGTTAGGGAATGAGACCGTTAACAGTGCCTTTATGCCAATATTATGTTGCTGTCGCCATCATGATGACTGGCTGGTTCTAGAGCAACACCACATTCCTCTGTATCACTCGTCCCCTGAATATACCCAATTTTCTCTCTCCCGCTGCAAGTCTCCTCTTCAGCTCCCTCAATAATTCGCGGCGTTTCAGACGTTCCGCTGTAGAATAGTCCGGCTGAAAAAACTTCCTTGTGAGAGTTTCGGAAGTTGCTTTTCCTGGACGGAAGTAAGCTAACCTCCTCTTTCCTGCCCAAAACAATTTTCAGAGGTCGTGGTCTTACAGTTTCCGATTGTTCGCTCACATTCTTTCCGATCCTGCAGGCTGCGCGAATGGTTGCCTTTTCATTCGAATTAAAAATTTTGATCAGTATGTGTTGAAACATATCAAGGTCAGCGGAAGTCCTCTCTTTCGGGGTAGAAGCATTCGATTCCGATATATTCTTGACAACTACACAATACTGACGACCAGGGGATTCATTTGTGCTGTTTCCGGCGGCCTTGTCAGCTGAAGGTCTCAGGAGATCCACCGGAGTCGTCTGGGGTTTTATACTCCTGTTGTGGTGCTTACCCATTCCACCTTGCAACGAGATTGTTTCCTCACTTCAAACCGAAGGTTATTCTGAACACGTGGAATGGGTGGGAGAAGTTGATGGTTTACATCGGTTGTCTTCCATAGAAACAAGAGGCTCCGTTGCTATTTTCCCATCGTCGTGGGTATCCGCGTCCTCGCACTGAGGTTTTCCACAAACTTTATTCTTTGGCTGTTTTGGAGTTTTGCCCTTCCCCTTTGTCTTGGTAACTCTAGCGCTGTTAACCGCGCTTTGCCCTTCGTGGTTTATATGCACGAGTTTCCTTAAAGCAAACAGCTCTTTTTTGAGTTTTTGGACTTTCAGCAGAATATAGGAGCACCCAGTGCACGACTCGTCCTCGTAACTAACGGATTTTGCTGTGTTTAAGCTT
Source organism: Spirometra erinaceieuropaei (assembly GCA_902702965.1). Lineage (NCBI taxonomy): Eukaryota > Metazoa > Platyhelminthes > Cestoda > Diphyllobothriidea > Diphyllobothriidae > Spirometra > Spirometra erinaceieuropaei. Next base: position 197,555 of record CACRXP010000394.1, on the reverse strand, counting down.
TTAGCGCGCTTTGTGGGCCTCTGGTGGCAACTATAAAGAGAGCGAGCGCTAATCCGTGATGGTAAGGCCAACCCAATAGACTTTCCTTCATACATAGTGCCGATCCTGGTCGTGGAACTACCAAAAAGTTGCTCTGTATCCATGAACTTCGTGTGTGCGTAAGTGTATATTTGCTTTCGATATTGTAGCTGGTACTCACGACTGTATACGATGGAGTATGACAGATATTCAAAACCAAATGGTCAAAAATACGCCGATTTTTTAAATTCTCCTTAGGGAAAAATATGAAAGGTATGAAATATAAATGGGTTGTTGACGAGCTGTGGCGGAGAACAGGACTGGAGGGGTGATTCCATGGTACAAACACTTTGGAAAAATTCCAAAGGAGACTCTACTTTTTGAAAGCTATCAATCACAGTTTGATCATTTTTGTCCTTTAAGGTTGCGAGAAGATCCTGGTTTTTAGTACTGTCCCCGGTATATGCATAGGATGCTCTGGGTTTTTGCTGTGTCTCTTTCAGAAGCTTCACTTCATAAGAAGTAGTTCCTTACGGAGGAGTCTTTTGCATAAGTGGCGTTATTGTATAGATTTATTAAGTATTCTGGGCACCCTCCTTGTAAGAAGACTTTTATCAGGTTTCACTTTTTTTACGGATCTTCTCTTCAGCCTCTGTTACCAGCCCTTTCAGTTAGTTTCCGGAGGGTTATTTCTTGCGAGGACAACCAAGTTTTTCTTAGTTAATTTGAAGGTTCTCCAACATTCGTTGACATCTACCCGCAATACTTGTATGTATGTATGCATATTGAAGGGTTACAGGCAGAGCCCTTGATGACCCTATTTATGTACAGTGCTTTCGCAGATTCATACTCAAAAATAAAATAAAATTGCAGGCATTTAAAATGTGATTGGGTCACAGTTCAATCGTAATCATAAGGTAGTGCATGGGGTCACTGTAAATTAGTGCGGAAGATTGTATATGACAGATTTTACAAAACTGGCTGTGCATAGTCATGGTGTACAAGCCGATTTCTGTCGAAAACTAGACGAGCAAGTTTTCTTTTAAACACACAAACTGTGTCAGCCGTCGCCATCTCGCTTGGAAGCGAGTTCCACGGCCTGACAACCCGTTGGCTGAATGAAAATTTTCGTCGGTCTAAACGTGTTCGCTGATTCCCGACTTTGAATGCATGGCCGCGTAGTTGGTTTGTACGGGAGAACTCAAAGAAGTCCTCTGCCCTTAATGAGCAACCCTGGCCGCGAACAATCCGGAACGTCCAGAGTAGACTGCAGTTTAATTGTCTATAAGAGAGAGGGAATAGGCCAAGCAAATTTAGCCTCTCCTGATAAGACAAATGCTTTAGACCGTCGACCATCTTTGTCGCTCTGCGTTGCACCTGTTCGAGTAAGTTGATATCCTTCCTCATCCATGGTGAAGCTGCTGGCGTTCCATCCTCTAGATGAGGTCTTACAAAGACACCAAAGAGTCTTTCGAAGAGTTCAGGAGGAAATATTTTAAATGCACGTCTGATCCAATGTAGAGTACTAGTTGCCTTCTGGACCATCTTTCTACAGTGTTCTGATGGCGATAGATTTGTGGTCGTCCATACACCCAGATCTCTGTGTCTTTCCACAGTTTCTAACCTCGTCCCGTCAATATAGTACTGGTGTTTGGGAGAGGCATTGCGGCCGGTGTTCAGGTGCAAAACCACGCATTTGGACACGTTAAACTTCAAAAGCCATCTGTTCGACCAAGCACACAGTTTGTTGATGTTCGACTGCAACTTCTCTGCGTCATCATCACACTTGACTTCACTCCATATTTTTATGTCATCCGCGAACATTAGAGCCTCGCAATTCACTTCGCTGATGCAGTCATTAACATAAATCAGGAAGAGTACTGGGCCTAAGACAGAACCCTGTGGGACACCACTTTCTACCTTTACCCATTCCGAGGTAGAATTGTTAACGACGACTCTTTGTAGTCTGGAGGACAGAAAACTCCTGATCCACTTAAACATTCTCCCTTGAATCCCTACATCCCAGATCTTTTGTAAAAGAAGCCTGTGTGGGACACTGTCAAAGGCCTTCTTGAAGTCAAAAAATATGACATCTACTGGAAAACCCTTATCGGTAGCTCGTGTCCATTTCTCGTGTGAGTAAAGAACACTCGTTAAGCAGGAGCGCCCTGGACGAAAGCCATGTTGGGCATCACACAATATTTTGTTCTGTTCCAGGTATTTCATCAAGTGTCTTTTGATAATGCGTTCCATTATTTTACACGCGATTCAAGTAAGACTGGCAGGACGATAATTTCCGCAGTCAAGTCTTGAGCCTCCTTTATGGATCGGAGTAATCAGTGCGCACTTCCATTCTTCCGGTAGCTCGCCGTCTTCAAATGACTTTTGAAATATTGCGGATAAGGGTTTACACAGTTCATTAGCAAGTTCGCGAAGTGCTAGGGCGGGAATTCTATCTGGGCCAGGCGATTTGGCAGGTTTCAGCCGGAGTAGCTCGGTCCTAACAATGGTAGATGAAAAGAGTGGTTCCTCGGTTAAGGAGGGTAGGGAGGGGATAGGATGGGGAAGGGTACTGGGAGGAGAGGTTGGTTGGCGAATGGATGGATGGGCAAATATAGCACTAGGTTCTCGGGTGAAGACGGACTGAAAGAAGTCGGAAAGGAGGGACGCTTTAACCTGGTCATCAATCTCCACTTTTCCATCTGGAGACCTGAGGGCAGGGATGAGCTCCTGAGTCCTTTTAGTACATCGTGTATAACCATATAGAATTTTCGGATGCACCAACGAATTTCGGAGTATGTTCAGTTCAAACTTCTTTCGCAGCTTTGAGGCCTCACTTCTACAGACGTTTCGTTGCCGCTTATATTCCTGTAAGTGTTCGTCGGAGCCAGTTTGTCTGTAACGCCTCCGCAGACGATTCCGTTTTCTGAAAGAGGCCTTCAAGTCCGGGTTTATCCATTTTGGGCGGTTTGTGATTGTCTTCCTTCTAAGAGGACAATTGGAATAAACAATCTCTTTCAGTAAGGAACTGAAAGTATTCCAGTTATCGTTTGCTCGACCATGCAGTTCAGTCTCCCATGATATAGCTGCCGCTTCCCTCCTCATGAGAGGATAGTCCACTTTCCAAATGTTTCTCTCCCACCTCTCGGGTTGGGCGGGTTTGTAAAACAGTGAGTACTCGAAGTAGAGCGTGATGTGGTCGCTTGACCCTAATGGCTGTCGGTCCTGCAGGTCTAACACATTTTCCTCCTTTCGGGTAAAAATAAGATCAAGGCAGTTAGACTGCTGCCCTTCCCTGACCCGTGTTCCAAAGGTAACATTCTGGCAGAGAAGTTTGTCCGTTGCCCATTGTAGTAGTTTGTGATTAAAGTTGTCTTGCGGCCCTTGTGCAGTCCACGTTAGCCAATCAATGCCAGGAGCGTTAAAATCCCCAACGATAAGGACGTCTTTCTTCTCGCTAGCTTGGTACAGTTCGGATATGAGCATGAGATCTTGGTCAGAAGTATGGTTAGGTGAACGGTACACTACCGAAAGCGTCAATGATCGGACATTCTTAGTAGATATGGTAACGCTTAGCAGTTCCACACCGTACCGGTCTGTGTACATCAGCCATAGCGCTTAGCTTGCAAGTGACATAAATTATGACTCCTCCTCCTCGGCTTAGTCTATCTCTCCTGAATTGCTGATATCCTCTAAGTGATATTTCTGAATCTGCGATATCTTCAGTAAGCCACGTTTCTGTGAATGCCATAATGTCTGGCTTAATTTCATCAACTAAGTCTCTTATTTCATCTAGTTTGTTGAAGAGGCTTTGCACATTTGCGGATAAAACCTTCAATGACTGATTTGTTGGAGAGGCCCGGCCTTCATTGTGACGGGTTCTGACCACAGGAAAGACCCCTTTGTCTGCACTATTTGTCCATTTTTGATCTTCAGCCCTTTCTCTCCTCTGCCAATTCTCTCCTTCAATTCTGATCTCAGTTCTCTCATTTTCAGTCTTTCCCTCGGTTCGTAGTCTGGTTGAAAAAACACTTCCTTGTGCGAATTGCTTAAGGTCGTTCTACTTTCTAACAAAAGCGCTGCTTGGGCTTCGTTTTCCAAAATAACTTTCAGGGGTCTTGGGGATGTTTTTAGGTCACGATTTGGGTCCGCTTTGCCTAGTTGGAAAGCTTTTTTAACGGTAAATATTTCCCCATCCTTCAGGACGGCACTGGCGTACTGATGAAGAAGGTCTAGGTCGTGCGTCACTCGTTCCTTCGGAATGCAGGACGTGGACTCTGGGGCGCCCCTTATGACAATATTTTGCTTACGATTTATGGAAGAGCTCATTACTGTCCCGTCCGCGCTAGGACGATATAATGCTACTGTAGTATTCCCGACGGCTGTTGTCACTTCGACATTTGAATGATTTTCGGCCGGCGAAGGGAGTTTAGGGCATGGATTTTCATGTGACGTACTTGCTTCGGCAGTGGAGCTCTTACAATCATTACCCTGTTGCAATGTACTGCACGAAGGCTTATCGTGTCCTTTTCCATAAACGGAATGGTTAGGGCACTTTCCAGATGAGTTAGCCTTGTGAAGAAGTGGAGTAACAGCATTGCCTTCCAAGAATAACGGCGAGTCCTTGTAGTTCCTAACAGATCTTCTGAGGGTCATCGTGGCTTTCCCAACTTTATTGTTCGATGATTTGGCAGGTTTTGTTACTATAGCAGGTAATGGAACCTGGCTTATTTTTAACGCATTAGTGCCGACTGCCACGTTATCCACCGGAACTGATTTGTCTAGAGTTTCCTCTGGAGACATAACTCGCTTCCTCTTTCTGACTGGCTTTGACTTTTCCGCGCTAGTGCCTTTATTAGTAGGATGTTCGTCGCCGATCGATCGGATATTTGAGGGATTATTTGGTAATTCTATCTTACTGTGCTTAAGAATAGCCATGATGATGTCCGTCAGTAGGCCTTGCTTCTCTTATAGCGTCTGGACCCGCTTCTCAAGTTCCTTACAGCCGACACAGCGACCGACAAGCGCAGAATCCGTCCCGTCTGTCATACAGTTTTCGAGGCCTCTTGGTAGTGCATCGGTTCTTATTTCCTGTCTTATCTCTTCGAGCCAATTGTGCGTTATCTCCCTGGAGTCTAATGATTCCAGCGGCATTTTATCGCAAGACACTGCTAATGAATTAAAGACCGTTTTCAGCTGCTCTTCTGTAGTTGATAAACATATCTGACTAGCGCCAAACCGTTCATCGATAGCGCAGTGGCTAACACTGTGGCCTCCGAAACCGCAGGTACCGAGTTCAAATCCCGGTTGCACAACTTTTGTGAACGAGTTTTTTATAACAAATTGGCTCATTGCTGATGATTTTCAAACTCTTCAATCAGTTCTAGAGTAGTGCAGGATGTTTTCAACAATTGTTAGAATGAAGAATTTGCCAATTATGAAGTAAAATAGGAAACGACCCAGCCGTTTATAGTTTTCGACGTAGATCTCGGAGAAAAGTTGTCAAGTAGGGAGACTTGTACAGATGGTCGGACGATTGCAAATATCTTTTGATGGAGAATTTGTGGTATACTTCACCGGTGCGAATGAGAAGACTAATCAGTGGTGCTGTTCCTTGAAGAATTCGGGTAGAATCTTCCTCCTGATACCGTGGGAAATAACGTCGAGATCCGAAAATTCCAATAATGATAGAACTTTCGAGTTGGTGTACTTGTAATCCAAATCCAAAGGATACGTTGTCAGTTCGCAATTTATTTCCACGCGACGTTCAGTCTGCCCTATACTATCAAGTAAATTCGAC
>CACRXP010000394.1:102007-117768 GCA_902702965.1 Spirometra erinaceieuropaei | reverse complement strand
AGGCCACGCAAACCACCACGTCCAACTTCATCATCGTTAGTCGAAAGGATCAGAGAGGTTGATGGTGCATGCGAAAGGAATGACATCAAAGTCAACCCTGCGCTACCATCACCCATGACAACTAAGCGGATTCTTCACAATAACAATTCTGGTGAGCCTGAAAATATTTATGCACACCTAAAATTCCAGCTCTAAGGGTTTCACGCCGACGAGAAAATCTGGTTAACCTTTGAGACGACAACCAGACTGTAACGACTTCTTCTGCGTGAGACCTTCACTATATGTTCTACGTGCGTGAGACTAGAGTTCGAGGTGCCACGCGTCGGCCGGTGACGTCACGTCACGTTACGTCGGCCACTACACCTGATCCCCATTTCGAACAGGCTGATCCAGATATGCTACTGGTCTGGGAAAGAGAAGCGAGGGTAAGGTAGGTCCACCTCTGATTAAACGCTTAGCTTCTTCACTGCAAACAAGAAAACACCCTTCGAAACTATTATGGCTCAGTAACAGTCGCGTCTTGGAAGATTACCAACTGATGCGACAACACGGACATGATTAGGGACAGAAGCCAGACTGCATTGCCTCTCTTTATGGTCTTTATGGGAAACCTGGTTCGTGTGCAGTAGAGACTAGAAAGGGTGTCACACGCCTAGGTAGGGATTCAACCACGCCAGCCATTGCCCCCACGGCCATCCTCAGTCCTCCTGGTTTTGTCGTGTCGCTATAACACGCGGGGTGAGCGAAGTGGATGCCACGAAGTCGATGCCTAGGGGTAGGCTCACGCGGCGTCAGCTGCTTGCGACTGATTCCTGCATCAGATGGCAGATCGGCTTGGACAGCGGACTTGTGCATGGGAGTGGGAAGAGAGTAAGATCGACTCTGGGGGGCGTCGTTCTCACTGCACTTAGCGCATTTCCCCTACAAATAATCTGAGCATCCCTAAACTATCACGATACGCCAAAAGTCATGGTTTGGGAGGCTGCCAACTGGCAGGACTACTCGGTCCTCTCCGGACGAAACGACAGGTTGCACTGGCTCCTTCTAAACGGGGCCTCTATGGCACTCTCAGTCAGATGGGATCTGCGCCAGCCTGCCCTTCGTTTCTACGAAAACCTAGCCCATACTGCGCGGACCAGGCTTTTGTGGCACGTGCAGACGGGTTGTTTGGCTTTGTCGGCCACTGCACTCATTTCCACCTCCAACCGTCCTGAATCGGTCTTGACACAGGGACCGGGTGGGTGAAGGAGAAAATAGTGCGTCAGTCACTGCGAAAGTCTACTATCACAAAAAACTCATTAACACGCAGTTCATCGTCCTGCGCCCACCACGCTGCAGGGCACACGGTGGACATCGATTTTCACGACGGCCGAACTGACAGTGGCAGGCATTTTTGAGCAGCTCGCGAAATCATCTGATATGATACCTTACATAAACTAGAAGGCGGTGTAAAGATTCGAGTGTGCCCCCACCGCCTTACGTATTGTACTGCTTTGAATCACGGTTGCGGCTATTGCTGCTGGACAAACAGAAAGCGGGGAAGACGGACAAACCTCTGTGAACGGAGTTTCCATGGCGAACAAGATCGCACTTCCGAGCAAAGTCCTTTCCACACGTATTACAGTGATAGGGCTTCAGGCCTAATTTGGAGAGGAGTAAAAGAAGGACTAGTGAGGCGCGGTCCGCAGAATGATTAGAAGGCCGACTGAAAAGTAAGGTTTCAGGAGAGAAGGTGAAAAAGGGACTCAAAAGTTACGAAACACAGACCTTTATGAAGAGCATCTACGTGCATCTGGAGGTTCTTTTTCTCGGCAAAAGCCTTTCCACATAGTGTGCAGGTAAAGTTCTTGGAGTCTGCAATAAATGCGAAGTCAGAACAAGCAGACGTTAGCGCCATGACTTTCGATGAGAAAAAAATAAACACTAGTAGAACAGGAAACTTCCGTCCTTGCAGGTGACGTGAAACAAGAATGAAATGAAAGGCAAAACAGAAGACTATGACAAGATCAAATGACCAACCCACACTAGTAGTACAGAGGCAGTTGGCAGGCGGTAATCATTGGTGTTAAGGACCTTATAGGCGCATATTTTATAGAACATTTAGTGTTAACATCCCTACCTCCAATCTAGAACTCAGCCGTGATGAGACTAGAGATAATCATCGAGAAAGTTAGGAGAAGTTGGGATGGCCATTTCTGACTTATCTGTCGTCGTAAGGTATCAATATCAGAACTCCACACGGAACCGAAGCGTTCGTATCTTGCCCGGCAATGGGTGAACACCACAACCACCTGCTCGATTGTTCTGGTGTGAGGCGGTGGCTCATGTCGTAACGCTTGGCCACATTTTCAATGACCTAAGGAACTAAGGTGGACCCGCCCGGGATGGGTCTGCTGCTGGCTGACAATGCCAAATAAGTTTAAGTAGTTATTGCAGTCTCGCCTGTTTCTTTCAATATGATTTAACAATTATTGGCGGCTCGTAGTTACTCAGCCAGCAGTGCGGGATCTAGACCAGTCTCAAGGCAAAACAGAGTTGGAAATATCCAGTTTTGAAAGTGCGACTGATCAGTGAACTACATGCCCGTGCATCCTACAGAGGGTTACGCACGGTTGGGCCAGGGGGTGACACAGCGCCGCCATGCAGGATGACATGCAAATGGGCCTGCCAGGTAGGACTGTTCAGTGAGACAAGTATCACTCACCCGCGTGAACTGACTTCATATGCCGCTTCATCACTGAGCGCTTACAAAACGCCTTTTGGCAGATTGAACAAAGCACGTCACGAATTTCTGCAAAGAGAAGATACAGAAAGGGAGGATGATCCGCATGAAGACGGACAACTCAGACGCGTATAAATTATGATGACAAAATTACGACTCACGCTCATGCATGCTTTTGACGTGGTTCTTCAACAGAAATGACTTAGCGTAGGCTTTTCCACAAATATGGCAAGGGAAACGACGCATACCTGGGAGGTAAAAGGTAAACGACCAGCTGTTAATATGGGCCAAGTTCTGCTTTTGCTAATAAGCAGGAAAGGCGTCATAAGGGTGCCTTCTTGGCCTATAATTTGGAGGCAGAGGTGGGGGGAGGTGGCAGAGGGTAGACAGAAACCCCGCAGCCAGACGCGTAGAACTCACGTCTAAATGGCAGGCGGCCGGTGTAGGGACATTAAAAAACTGATGTGGAGGAAGTCAAATCTTACTGAACGACAACAACACTGCCAGAACCGTCATACCTGAATGTACAATATCAATGTGCTGTCGCAGATCAAGTTCGGTGTAGAATGGTTTGTGGCAGTACCCACACTTGTATTGATGGCCGACGGCGTTTTCGTCCTGTCAGTGGCATAGAAAATACAATTAGGCAGACTAGTGCTGAAAAAGCAGCGGGCGCCAGCCACCAGCCATCTGCTTTTAGAACGAAACACTGGAAAGCTTAAGTGGGCAAAAACCTCGAGTTTATAACAACACAAGGTTTACGGTGATAAGGGAGAGGAACCAGTATCAGAGGTCACATCGACAGCTTCCAATGACAAATTTCAATTGGGAGAATGCGGGGATTCGCACAGGCGCAAAGAGCGTGGAGGCGGACAACGGAGTAAGGTAGGCCTGAGGTTTAACCTAATTTTCACAACGAGCGGCGGACTAGACTAGAATGTGAATCCCGCTAAGTACCAGGTATAAACAGCACAGCATCAGACCAACTGTTTGGTTCAAACACCGAGTTTGCTGACATTGGAGGTTGATGCATCACTGTTTAGCAATGAGAACACGGCAGAAATGAGCATACCAACCTCCTTTGTCTTTTAACAATAATGCTCGATTCTACTATATCAACATGTCGATCAATGACTGGCACGAACGAGTCTGCATGACGTCCCTAGGGATACGTCATGAGGGCAAGCACTATAAACTAGAAAAAACCTGCATTAACAAACTCGAGGTGTTTTGTTTTTACAAACTCCAAAATTAAATCTGTAAAGAGGTATGGAAAACCAGGCAGTAGCCGAGATCAGTCTATCGACATGTTTTTAGAATAAGGACTTTAGGGGGTGACACTATCGGTTTAAACATTAATAACACAGATGAGTGGCCGATCAGGAAGCACCTTCGCCTGCGAAAGAGTTACTTCAATAGCGGTTTGTTGTTGAGGCTGCTGTTGGGGAGGTTGTTGTTGGGGTTGTTGGTCATCGGTACCCGGCTGCTGAGAGGGCGGTTGCTGTTGTTGTGGCTGCGTTTGAGGTTGCGGTTGTGGTGGATTTTGTGCCTGCGGTTGTGACTGTGTCTGCTGTATCAGTGTCGGGTCCTGGGTGCACATAGTTTGACCGACTACGGGACAGAGGACAGTAGAGTCATCCAACTTCAACCTAAAGAGAACGTTTTCTCCGGGATGTTGTTGGAAGACTGTTGCTATAAGTGAATAGCAAGATAGGTCAGAAAACCAGACGGAGAAGGAAAGCGTGGTGAAGAAATTAGGGATATTGATGGTAATGGCTGGAAAGAGCACAGTTCTTGACTCTATGCATTTGTATGACAATTTTGAGCAAAAGCTTACAAAATGGATAGCTTGTGGATTTTGCCAGTAGTGAGGCTAACGTTAGAAACTCACCCGGGGGCTGCGCAACCAAGATATTGGAGTAGACTGGAGCTGATGTAAGGGTCGTCATACCCTGAATATGGGAAAAATAGTGATGAAAGCAATGCAAAACAGGCGAGTACTCCTCAACTGTTTAAGTCACAATAAAAACTCGAATTCACAGTGGCGGAAGTCAGGTGAAATGGGGTCATGGAATTCAGTACTATTCACTTGAAGGAATCTTATGTATGGTGCAAGGGCGGGTAACCGGATGCTCCATGTGATACAGAGACATAAAATTCAGTCAAAAACAAATCGCTACGATGTAGACAACACATGACGCACGTCAATCGTTTTGAAGGACGGAGATATGGAAGACATTCGGACAGTTTGGACGCCAGAGCAATAAACTGCTGCACGCGAAATATCTTGGTTTCGTCAGCAGCAGCGAAGATCTGTAAAGTTTCAAGAAAGTTCAGTAAATGGCCATGGTCGTTTACAAGGGTACGTGACAGAAATTAATGACATCTAGCATGCAAAACTCCCACTTTGCGGTCGTGTGACCTTACATCGGAGTGGTACGGATAAATTTTAGAATTCTTGGAAATTCAGCTAACATCACAGCAATGGAGAAGATAACAGAATCCTCAAAGTGATCTTAAGGGCAGTAGCAGTGCGCGGCGGTTCGGGATCTGTATCGCTGAGGAGACAATACCCTATGCTGTCAGATGACTGAAACCGATAGAAATTGAACAGGGATGAAAAAATAATTGGTAAATAAGTCACTTGGGTGATAACAGAGCTGAATTTAGAGATTATCTGGAAAGGCCATCGAAGAAAACCAACAGAAATTTATGGAAAAAGTGCACATGTCTAATAAACGAACGATCTACATATATAATTTTGTACAACCTTACTTAGTGGGAGCTAGCAGGTGAACGCTTATTCAGTTTGGAACTCTCTCTCTCGTATACATTTGGATACGAACAAAGTGCAGTAGAGGAGAGTGGGCGATCTCAAAGCATTATAAAAAAGCATATGCATTGACAAACTCCGAAATCAGATTTTTTGACTGGGAAGGGTTCCTATGAGCAACTCGTTGGCTGCCAGACAAGCCTTGTAACAACAGCCGCCTAACGAGTATGGCTAGAGAGTATAGAATGAGCGGTAGAGTATGCAAATGATAGAGGAATTAATGGCTTGGTGCCCGGCCAGTGCCCTAAACAAGCACATCAAGGAGCCCCGTTTTCGCGGCTTGGTAAACTATTGAGCCCAATACTATTAGATAACGATCGGATTTTCTAGTCTTACGATGAGATTGATCATTTAAGGCACAATTACTTCCTCCAGGCAAGGTGAGCCACAGCAGAGAATGTTTGGGCAGGCAACATGCCATCGGAGTTGGTTCGACCCGAATTAGAAACCGAAGGTATATTAGATAGTCAACTGAGCAGTGTATTTGTCTTGTAATAAACGCTGGCGTGCTTCAAAATTCCTGGCAGGTACACCAAGCTATGTGCACTTGCTTGATTTCTACCATTTTTGTGGACAGTTTTCATACATGTTTAAGAGACCAGGTTTTCGGTCTGTACAACGGCAGCGGTTATGCAAAGTACTGATGTTTTCTATCTCCAGAATAACGTGGGTCTCTGGTTTGCACAGGTAGATAACAAAAAAATCCTTCAGCTCCTTTGTACTGAAAGCCGGACGCGAATCTGCAAAAGACTATCGCCATCATCAGTAGGTCATTGGCCGGCCCATGTCACGGGACAGGATAGTCCCATAACCAATGGCAAATCCACAATTCCAACAATTTTCTGCTGTGCGAATCTACAAACAGTCCTTGACATTCTTCCAAACTACAATTTATTTTTGACAAAATAGTGCGGTGTAGCTTATGTGACCCCGTCAATTGACAGCTTCCAGATTTGCCGTATGGGCCCTAAGGGGGAAAAGGTGTGGCGCAAACTTATGCATAGCACAACCGAGCGGTAGAGGAGTGAACGAAAACTTATTTCGACGCAACAAAAAAGGTTCTGTGAGTTTTACGACGATTCGTAGTCCGGAGGGAAATATAAGGACGACAGTAAAAATGTCGCAAACGCCCGTCGAGGAGCAAAACAGGCAATGCAAGCCTTCGATTTAAAAAACTAATTATGAAATACTAAGACGTGGGACGGATTTGGGAGCAATATTAGGCAAAAAACCAACCCAAGGATTTATGGAACAATTTTTGGCACCTCCGCCCTAATCTCTAGTTTAGTCAAACAAAATTAACGGAAATCAGAAATTCGTTAAGTCAAAATATGAAAGCATTTACCTGTCACAACATGCAACATCAAGCCGCCAGTTCATGGCGAGATAAATACCGTTCTGTGAGGGTGTCTAACGATGTCACGCAGAAACTAGGTGATTATGGACTCCATCGCATTTGCAGAAATAAATGTACGATCACTTAGACAGTATATGTAGTAGTCTGAGCTTTCCGTCTCGTACAAGAAGCCATCACCGGAGACTATTAGAACGCGTTGCATTTATGTCAACTTTTGATAGTATCCTGTGGGCGCTTAAATATAATTTCACCGTTGTCAATAACTCTGACCGTTAGCAAAAACCAGAAACCTGGAAGTGTCTTAAGCCCGAGTTCAGCACTCAATCCTATTTTACTATTTGGCAGTCACTAAACGTAACGACCCCCAGTCTTCATTTCCAACGCTCCAGTTGGCCCTTCTAGGACGGCCGCGAATTAGTGTAGATTAGCTAAGCCGATAGCTTCCATACTTCAGCGAAGTTCTCCGAGTTTCCCATCTAAGTCACCTACGGCACACCGGTAGAACGATGTTTTTAAAAAAACTGAGTTCGACCTTTACCCACAAGAAAGGTAGCGTGATCCCATTTAGTGGTATGCGGCCTTCTCTTGTATTTATCAAACCTTTACAGGCGAACTCGTCTACAAATTCCACGTACCGGCTACTATCCAACATCCAATTATCTACCCTCATTGCATGCATCGACCTAAGTCATTTACTCTCCGACCTAGCTCCGAGTTCTCACCAGCTAAGTCTAATAGTCCTCATTTAAGTCATCCCAGTTCCTTTAACTTCCTTCCTAAGCCTGGTTTTCCACCCATTAATCCTTATAACTGCCTTCCATCTCTCACTAGTCTCTGTCTTCCTTTTAGCCTTTCTCCTTCCCAAGTCAACTACCCACAAGCCTATCCCTGTTTTAACTCTCTTCCTACTTCGGTATCTGATAACTATATTCCTACATCTTTTAGGTCTTCTGCCAAGCCTTTTCTTGCTGACCCTCCATAGGTCAGTAATTTTGGATCCATTGGTATTTAATGTCCCTAAATAGCAATAATTTATAGCCTACCTATCCATATTCGACTTTTTCTAAAGGACGTTCAGTCCTGTTAAGTTCAATAAATAGATTTGCACTTTTACAGTTCATATTCCTCACATAAAAATCGAAAGGAATAGCAATAATGTGAAGAAATTACATCATCTAGCGAAGTAAAATATAGATTCATATAGGCCAGTGGTTTGTATGGCTACGCAGTCATATAGTCCGCACGTTGCTTCAGCATGTGTGTCAGGCCGAAGCTTAAATGTTTCCACAGATTGAGACATTACAATCGCCTCAGGAAGGTTATTCCACGGTCACCCGACACAGCTGGAAAAAAATCTTCCCACACCTTATCCTCCATGGGGCAAAAGTATCCTGAGCGGATGTTCCTTGAGGTCATTGCCGAACTTTCTCCAGATGTTTTAACAGTAACCGAGACCTGGCTGTCCGGGAATATTATCGATAAGGAAGTAGCCTTGCCTGGATACCAAATTAATCGGAGGGACAGGGAACATCGTCAGGGTGGTGGTAGAGTTATGTATGTGAATGTGGGCCTGGCATTGTCGGAAAACACCACCAAGTTTGCGTGCGGCGCGGAAGCTATTTGGTTGACCATCAAGGCTACCGGCTCCCAGTGTCCCGATGTCCTCACTGCACACCGACCGCCTAGGACAGACCAAATCGCTGACACTCAACTATTGGAGCAGTTGAATAAATTTTCCAGTAGACCTAATTTCAAGGTCAAGGCGCGCAGCTCAGTTTCAAAGATAAGTGAAGCTTTGCATTTATCTGGATATTCTTAAGCAACTAATGCCTGTTTTTTACTTAAGCCCATTTTAAAAGTCGCCTTTCAATACAAGATATAATTTTTCCCAGTTTTATTTGACAGTCTGGCAAAATAGTCCTATATTGTATAAAACCTTTGTAGTGTCTCCTTTCCCAACTATCTCTTTCTATTTTTCGTAGTTAAATAACAGTATCACTTGCTATTAAGTGCGATTTTCCGTACGTTCGCAACGTTTTGACCCTTCTTCTGTAACGAAAACTCTTCCTGTCTGTAATGTCCCGCAGAGCACGTGCTAAACGGCGAAAGCTTGCGGCCTCCACACCGTCTCTGGGTGCTGAAATCGTGACTGAAGACATAGCAGGTGCCAGCCTATGTTCTTCGCCGTCTGCAGATCTGATTAACTCACAAATCCCTTTAGTACATGTAGAACCTCTCAACCCTTCAGTCGTCCAAAAATACGCCTCTGCTGGTCGTAGCAGGCCATCAGCCGGCGAAGTAGTCGACCAGTTGATTTATGGCGACATAAACAGCAATTCTGAAAAAGTAATTGAACAAGCACTTAAACTTACTGGGGTAATAAGTTCGGAAACTAAGGAGAGAATTAAGCGCAAGCATAATTTCGTACTGCAAAACATTCCGAGCCACTTATCTGCTATGGAGGGAGAGCATTTGTTCGTACAAAGTTGTGGCTTGAGTTTCAGTGTCGCACAAGCTAAGCGACTTCGCTCGCTTAGCCGGAATGCGCCGATACTAGTTACCCTTTTCTCCATGATAGAAGTCGATTTTATCTTGTCGAGTAGGGAGATGACTAGAGACTTCTGCCGCAAATGGCGCTGCTCCGTTTCGCCAGACCTCACACCCCTGCAGCGAAGACTGAATAAACTGAAATCGGCAAAAACCAACACCAAGATAATGACACCTACTGTCAGTCTGAATAAGTCCTCTACAACACTATCTGCGGCATCTGCATATCATGGCATAGTCAATTACGTAGTGAATTCGACTACTTTTAATGCTGAGCTCTTTAAACACACCATCACGCCTGGTATAAACACGCCTCTATCGACTCCCTCAGCAACCCCTAGTAAGCCTAAGCATGTGTCTAAGCCAAAGGCAAATCCAATTGCTGTCTCAGCCACTCGGACACCCAATAAATCCAGCACCAGTATAAAATCTTTTCCTCCACAATCGGCTAACAGTGTCTCAAATACCCCGACTCAAATCGTAGCGTGTTCGCAACTGCCCCCCAGCCCTCATATTGAGGCACTTAGGGCTAATATGCCAATTTTTCCGCCGTTTAATAAAATTCTTGCTCCAATGGAAACAATGCGTCCCCCACCCCCTAACTTGTTTCCTCCACGGCCGTTTTACCAATTTATTCCTCACGATAATGTCCATACTGAATCAGTTAATTCATTCGATCCTCAGTTTCGTTCCGGCAGGAATACGTTGCAGTATCTGCCCCGCGGATTTCCAGCTGAAAATAAGTTAGCTAACAATGGTTACCAGTTCACCTGCCAGTCATTCCCTCTCCAAGTCCTGCCCTTTTTTATCCACATTAGAATTTTTTGATCCCACAAAATTGTTTCAAGACCGGATGGTAACATCCGGAGCATTTGCTCCGTGGGCAGCCCAGAACTGGACGATGTAGCCCACTTCCCTCAGAAACTAACAGCCTCTCCCTTCAAACTTTTTGGTTTAAATGCCAGATCCTTGCTTAATAAGATGCCTTTGCTTCAGACTCAGGTGTTCGTCCATTGTCCTGATATTGTTTTAGTAACTGAGACGTGGGCATCAGCCTCAGTAGCTGACTCCGAACTCTCGCTTCTAGGCTACAATTGCATTCGAAATGAGCGCCAAGATACCGTGGTGGGGGCAGCTGCGTCTACGTTAAGCAAACACTTACATGTTTGCCGTTGGACCTCCCGCATTTTTCCGCAGTAGAAGGCAGCTGCTGGCTCCAGGTTGCACTAAAAAATAAGTTCTCCTTACTCGTTGGCTGTGTCTATCGTCCTCCCAACGCCAACGACAATTTTGATCGTTTACTCTCACAGGCATTTCATGCTGCGGCCGACTTAAGCTTTAAGTATCAATTGGTTGCGGGTGACTTTAATCTCCCTGAAGTCCGCTGGTCTCCGCCTTCAGGCCCCAGAAGGTTCGAAGACTTTCTTGAGGCTGTAGATGTTGGGATGTGGAATCAGGTTGTCGAATTTCCCACCCGAGGCTCAAGCATACTTGACTTAATTTTCTGTAGAGGCTGCATGCCATCGTCGGTGTCATCCCTAGGCCCACTCAGGGGCTCAGACCATGACATAGTTGTTTCAACGTTGGAATTCGAGGCTGACGAAATGTCGTCCCAAAAGTATAACTTTTTCCGCGATTTCCGATCCACTCGCTCAATCGAATTATTAACACACCTTAATTCCTACGACTGGACTGATTTCTTCCTTAGTTCGGATGTAAATATTTGCATTGCAAATCTGTACGAAATTTTGGATCCGCTTATTTCTCGTTTTGTCCCCCGTAAGAAAATTATTAATGTTGGGGATGGGGTTTTCCTACCCTTTCGTCGCAGATTGCGCAGGCTTTATCGTCGTTTCCATCTTCAGAACGATGTTTCTACCCTGCCCTTGATTCGTGATATTTTTGATCGAGCTAAGAGATTGTCTGAAGAAAAACAGCTAGCCGAAGAGGACCACTTTACCGAAAACCATTCGTTAAGTGTCTCGAAACTTTTCTCTAGAAAAATACGAACTCAGAGAAAGACGCAGTATCCCATCCTTCGAGACGATCTCGGAAATCCCATAGTTGATGCCCAGTTAACCGCGGATAGCTTCAATGATTTCCTGTCCAAAACGTTCATTGAAGACTCGACCACTCCGCTTCCGACCATCCAGTCATTGACTGGGGCAGTTCTAGAAACAATAACTTTCACTCTGTGGGATGTGACTGTTGCGATTCGGCGTTTTCGTCAATCTTATAGTCCAGGCCCTGATGGTGTCCCAGTAAGCATTTTAAAAGCCGATGCAAACACGATCTTCCCATCCCTCTTATGCAAGATATTTAATCTTGCTCTTGAAAGTGAAACTTATCCTACCTTGTGGAAGGAATCACACATTTTGCCCATGCCTAAGCACGGCAAATCTACATCATTTGATGACTTTCGCCCAATAAACACCCTCCCCGCAGTTTCGAAGATCTTAGAGACATTGATCAAGGATAAGATGATGCGTCACTTAACAGTGAATAACCTACTGAGTGCTGCTCAGCATGGATTCCTCAATGCTCGATCTTGTGACACCTGTCAACTCTCTTTCTTTGACTATGTTCTCCAATCTAGGGACAATGGTTTGGCACTTTACACAGTATATTTCGATTTCACTAAGGCTTTTGATCGTGTTGACCATGCTCTTCTTCTCCAGAAACTGTCCTCTTTCGGAATAGGTGGCAAACTTTTGAATTTTATATCCTCTTACCTGGGCACTCGTACACAACGAGTTAAGATTTCCAATACCATCTCCAACCCCACACGTGTGAGGAGTGGAGTCATTCAGTGTAGTGTACTCGGCCCGCTTTTATTTTGCCATTTCGTTAATGATGTACCCGATTTATTTCAGAATGGTAAGCCGTTCATGTATGCCGATGATCTTAAAGTTGTATATCGATATAAGCCGGCAGATCGTGACATCGTGCTTGAGCTCCTAAAGAGCGATCTACAGGCTTTCGCCCAGTGGTGCCGCACATGGCGCCTTTCTCTTTTTTGGCATAAGTGCTCAGTCATGGTGGTTGGCGACGACCATCAACCTCAACTAAGTATTGAAGGTCACTCCATTAATGTGCCCAAGGTTACTAAGGATCTGGGCTTATCATACTCCAAGAGTCTCAATCTCTCGGAGCCCTGTGGGCTGAGGCCCAACAGGCGGCCATAGTGAGAAAACTTCTCTATGTGGGTCGGGTACAACGAGATGGCGGTTTTGAGGGGAAGAACGGGCGGGGTAAACAGCAGTGGGCACTGGATTGACTGCTGGATGTCGAAAAATGTTGGAAATCGCAGCAAAATAATTATTTGTTTTAATGAAGTCAAAAATACCGCAGGATGGCGCGCAAATAGAGAAAACCGTAGGCAATGCCCAATCGCAGGTGGGCTGGCCGGGGAAGTGATGTGATTGGCGGCCGGGGCGAGTAAACCTGAACCTCCAAGCAGCTAACCAATGGGATCGTTGGCGCCACACTTGATGTGGTGTGCATCAGATGGACGAGAAACAGACGATGCGCAAGGGGGACGCGAGGGGACAGCGATGTACTGCGGTTGGGTAAGAGTAATTGAATAAACTGCTTATGACAATTGCGTCAATTCCCAGCCCCTTACTAACCCCCTACTCACCCGCTCCCTATTTGTTATATCGGTGATCTCCACCGCATGCACCGTTTAATACGCATAACGCGAAAAATGTTTAGGATACCTGGACGTACTCCAACGCCACCGCACCAACCTACAGCAAGTCGGCAAACTCCCGAACTTGGCGGCCGCTGTGTGTAAGTTCGCTGTTTGAAGAGATTGGTAAGTATCCATGGTGGGAGCAGTTTGTAGACCTACGTAACACTTTTAAGTTTAAATTTAACCTCAAAACATATTGCCGGGTGGGTGTAAGTTGTGTGAGAAAATGCGGAGAAAGTTACGGTATGTCCGAGTAGTTAGCACAGAACGCATGATGGCCTACTATCTATAAGCAACCGGTAATTCAACTAAACCTCATCCTTAGGTGTACCATGATATATCTAGGCACACATAAGGGAAAAGAGGGGTACGGGATATGTATAAGTTGACACCCGCTGTATTGTAAACTACTACATTTTGAAATCTAGATCGTCACCGACTGCTGGTGGACGTAGGTGCCGTCCTCAGCGGATTATACCCACCGCCGAGGATGAAATACAAGCTGTCCTTCAGTCAGCAGGTGTCGTTCAGTACCTGCAGCGGTGGAGGTTGCTGGCCACCACCTTAGCATGCCGATGTCGGCGTACTGTGCAGATGCAAGTGTTGCCGCAGCATACGGACGGTTATGCATTCCGTTGTGGACACTGCAGACGGAAGCGGTGCCTGCGGACGGGGTCGATGTTCGTTGGTAGTAAGCTCAGTCTGCGGACACTGATGCGTATATGCTACAAGTTCGTCGAAGGTGTGCGGCAAGTGTAGGTGTCAGTAGAAATACTGTCATGGAATTGTACGGCATTTGCCGCGGGGCCTGCTTCCACGCACTTCTATCCGCCGTAACCCAAATTGGGGGACCAGGCGTGGAAGTGCAGATAGACGAGACGCTCAGCAGTGGCCGCAAGTACAACGGGGGACGACCGCGGTGCCAGTTGTGAATCGTCGGTATGTACGATACACGCAGGCGGAAAGCCCTATTTGAGAAGATTAACAACCGCAGCTGGGAGGCCCTAAGGCCCGTCATAAGGAAGTGGGTGGCTGCTGCTAGTGTTATCGTAAACGATGAGTGTAAGGGGTACACCCACATACCGTCGGAAGGTTATACGCACTACACTGTCAACCACCGTAGGGGCTTCGTGAATCCCACAACGGGACGGCATAAGAACGCCATAGAGGCCTACTGGAGCAGATTAAAGAGGAAGCTGCAGGAGACTGGACCTGTCTGCGGCAGAGCAGTACCGCCTATGGTTCGACCTAAGGGCCGGCAACATGGCAGCCTCCTGGGAAACTTTCCTACGACATTGGGCAGAGGCGTATCCAATTGAATGCGGTCGTTACCTGCGGCCACATGGACTGTAGATAGGCATGGAGACTAAGTGGAGGAGGTACGGAGACTTACCTTCACGATTGGAGAAACTAACCAACGAACGCGCAGACGGAAGACTGGAAGGTATGACTCTTTACTTCGTCCACTTACCCTCCCTGCCTACCTACAGCGCCTCTGGCCGTTACCTGCTGGCGATGGGAGAGCTGGCGTTTGAGGAGAGCCAACCAACGACGATTGGAGAAGCTAACCAACGAAGGCGCAGATGAAAGACGTAAAAGGAAGACTCCGTACTTCCTCCATTTACTGTCCATGCCTACCTACAGTGATTGTGCCATTGTCTGCTGGCGATGAGGATACCCGCTACCAAAAATGGATGCTTAAGGTGATAGGGGGTACGGCATTGTATTGCAAGCGTGTAATCGCATGCACTTTTCTAGTACACCTAACTGTTGAATGTTACTGATGTGGCAAGCCGGCTGCCCAAGGCAGCTGGGGACGATTTTCCGTACTACGCTGTATGTCTAGTGTATTTTTCCTTTTCCTAATTCGGAGTAAATGTTGCATTTTGCTATGACAGTGTTCTTGCTTACGGTGCTGCTAAGCCTCCGGAATGAGAGAAGGTGTGATACGCAGTTGAGTAAATTTCAACCACAGGGCTGCGTTAGCTGATAGGTGCCTATGGATCGCTAATGGAAGAGTTGAACGGTCGTTGTCCGTGGGATTGGCAGGTATCTCTAGCAGTGGTAACGGAGCCATCATCGCACAGTAAGGATGGCGACTGATCGACCACCCTGGAGGCTTGGTACGTGAACATGTTTACCGACGTAGAATAATGCAATGATGTCCACTAAGCCTCGTCGATAAACCCTTATGGGGCAGGAAAGGAGTGATTACGGAAGGCCTTTAGACCGGGAACAGGGAGGTGCGAAGAGAGTGTCTTAGGCCGCAGCCGGCCATGGTAGACGGTAAGTAGGAATCGGTGTAGCTTGTAACTAGCGACGTGAACCACCCGCGGGGAAGGGCATATCAGGTCAACTAACAAAGCCGGGTGGGAGGGACAGTAGACTGTGAAACAGGCGGAAGTGGGAACAACCGGTGAAGGAATTGTCGAATGCGGTAAGCTTGCCTAAAGGGGAGAGGGACTGGCGGGATTGATGTTAGGACGGCGTAGGTGAGAGGCCGTGGGGGGGAGGGGGAAAGGCGTGGGCTAGACGGTGAGGGAGCGGTAGGGGGTTATGCAAATACTGCAGTGGTCTAAGAGCCTGAAGCCTTTGGTAGCAGCTGCCC
>CACRXP010000394.1:73513-85161 GCA_902702965.1 Spirometra erinaceieuropaei | reverse complement strand
CAAGAGTCTTTTATGTGGCACTTTATCAAAGGCTTTACTAAGATCAAAATAAATTACGACAACAGATAGGTGATCATTACGAAGAGAGGTAAGTAGATCGAGAAACGACAGATGACATGTTTCACAAGAGCGATCTGGTAAAAAACCATGTTGGGAAGGGCTAATAACTTGATTGGCTATGCAAAATTCGGTAATTTTTATGGCGATAATTTTTTCAAAGATTTTGGCGAGAGAGGGTGTTTTATGGACACCTCGATAGTTCTGTACGTCAGAACGACAGCCAGACTTAAATACAGGAATAATAATAGAAGTTTTCCAATAGTCAGGGAAGAAGCCATTTACGAGAAATACTGAAAAGATTTTGCTAAGCAGAGGAGGAAACTCTCTTAGTTGTTTTATCAAAGAGTTTGGGATATTGTCCGTACCTACTGAGTGAGAGTTAGGAAGATGACTTATCAGTTTTTGAATACATTCAGGAGAAAAATTAATGAAGCTAAGAGAAGCATCAGACAACGAAGGAATTAAAGGGATCGGATCAGATGGAACGCATTATAAAAAGACACTTGATAAAATACCTAGAACAAAACAAAATATTGTGTGATACCCACCACGGCTTTCGTCCAGGGCGCTCCTGCCTAACAAGTGTTCTTTCCTCGCATGAGAAATGGACACGAGCTACCGATAAGGGTTTTCCAGTAGATGTCATATTTTCTGACTTCAAGAAGGCTTCTGTTACAGAAGATGTGGGATGTTGGGATTCAAGGAAGAATGTTTAAGTGGATCAGGAGTTTTCTGTCCTCCAGACTACAAAGAGTCGTCGTTAGCAATTCTACCTCGGAATGGGTAAGGGTGGAAAATGGTGTCCCACAGGGTTCTATCTTAGGCCCACTACTCTTCCTGATTTATATTAATGACTGAATCAGCGAAGTGAATTGCGAGGCTCTCATGTTCGCGGATGACATAAAAATATGGAGTGGAGTCAAGTGTGATGATGACGCAGAGAATTTGCAGTCGAACATCAACAAACTGTGCGCTTGGTCGAACAGATGGCTTTTGAAGTTTAACGTATCCAAATGCGTGGTCTTGCACCTGAACACCGGCCGCAATGCCCCTCCCAAACACCAGTACTTTATTGACGGGACGAGGTTAGAAACTGGGGAAAGACACAGCGATCTGGGTGTATAGACGACCACAAATCTATCGCCATCAGAACACTGTAGAAAGATGGTCCAGAAGGCAACTAGTACTCTACACTGCATCAGACGTGCATTTAAAATATTTCCTCCCGAACTCTTCGAAAGACTCTTTGGTGTCTTTGTAAGACCTCATCTAGAGTATGGAATGCCAGCAGCTTCACCATGGATGAGGAAGGGTAGCAACTTATTCGACCATGTGCAACGCAGAGCGACAAAGATGGTCGACGGTCTAAAGCATTTGTCTTATCAGGAGAGGCTGAATTTGCTTGGCCTATTCCCTCTCTCTTATAGACAAATAAACTGTAGCCTACTCTGGACGTTCCGGATTGTTCGCGGCCAGGGTTGCTCATCAAGAGCAGAGGACTTCCTTGAGTTCGCCCGTACAAACCAACTACGCGGCCATGCATACAAAGTCGGGAATAAGCGCACGCGTTTAGACCGACGAAAATTTTCATTCAGCCAACGGGTTGTCAGGCCGTGGAACTCGCTTCCAAGCGAGATGGTGACGGCTGACACAGTTTATGTGTTTAAAAGAAAACTTGCTCGTCTAGTTTTCGACAGAAATCGGCTTGTACAGCATGACTATGCACAGCCAGTTTTGTAAAATCTGTCATATACAATCTTCCGCACTAATTTACAGTGACCCTATGTACTACCTTATGATTACGATTGAACTGTGACCCAATTTCGTTTTAAATGCCTGCAATTTTATTTTATTTTTGAGTATGAATCTGTGCAAGCACTGTACATAAATAGGGTCATCAAGGGCTCTGCCTGTAACCCTTCAAAATATACATATACATATATGCCTGTCAAGCCGATATTCAAATGTCTCCACAGACTGAGGCATAACAGCCCCTTCAGGCAGGTTATTCCACGGTTCTACAACACAGTTAGAGAAAAAATGCTTTCTCATATCCATTATTCCTTTGGGAACTCGTTGTTTGAGGAGACGTCCCCGGAGGTTATTTGTAGTATCGAGTGGGAAAACGTCATCACACCTGAGGGCGCAGTCCAAGCCACGCACAATACGGAATGTTTGTATCAAGTC
Organism: Spirometra erinaceieuropaei; assembly: GCA_902702965.1. Classification (NCBI taxonomy): domain Eukaryota; kingdom Metazoa; phylum Platyhelminthes; class Cestoda; order Diphyllobothriidea; family Diphyllobothriidae; genus Spirometra; species Spirometra erinaceieuropaei. The sequence goes on along the minus strand of CACRXP010000394.1, from coordinate 82,914 downwards.
TCCGCGCAACTGCCTATAACTCAGAGGATAAAGATTAAGGTTGACCAGGCGGGTCTCGTAAGGCAGTTTACTTTGACCTCTTACTAATTTTATGACCCACCTCTGCACGCTTTCGAGTAACTTACAATCCTGCTGCGTCCGTTGTCTTTAGTCCTGCATCGCAAATTTTAGCTGCGGCCTTAAAAGACCTTGGAGGAACATTCTTCATCGATGACTGTGAATTCCTGTCTGATGGCGTACAACATTGAAGTTGAGGCTTTAGCTGTCTTACGACATTGCGCAGAAGGCTTTAGGTTGTCTGCAATCAAGGTTCCAAATCTTTCCGAGTTCCTCTTTCTCATATCGACATTCTGTTCAGATAATTTTACCGCGTATTATGGATTGGATTTCGATTCTCGAGACATACTATTGCGCATTTGTTCAGCTTGAAGGATAGGAGTCATCTCCATGACCACTCGTCTAGTGCGTGAAGATGTTTTTGAAAGTTAGTCTCGTCGGCAGCATCGTGGATGATTTTCCAGATTTTAATGTCATCTGCGAACATGGCAAAATCACGGTCCAACTCCTTTACACAATCATTAATAAACAAGAGAAAGAGAGTCGGTCAGATCAGTGAACATTGTGGGACTCCACTCACTATCACCGTGCGCATTGTTTGCTGCTGCTCTATGCAGACAATTTGGGAACGGCCGACGAGGAAATTTTTGATACATTTAAGAAGTTTGTCGCCGATGTCCACCACTCCCAACTTGTAAAGGATACTTTGGTACGGAACATTGTCAAACGCCTTCCTGAAATCAATATAAGCTACATGCACAAATGGTTTTGCATTCAGTGCTCTTCTCCAGCTTTAAATTGTGTATGGGAAGTTCGTTACGAACGGTCTCTTCCTACGGAAACCGGACTGTGCATTGGACAGAAGTTGGTGGGTTTCCAAATAAGCCATCAAATCCTACTTCATGACTTTGCAACAGTTTGATGCCAGACTGACGGGTATGTAGTTCGCCACAAGAGCAAGACTTCTGCTTTTTAAAGGGGGGCAACGTGGGCCGTTTCTCAGACTGTTGGAAGGAATCCAGCATCAAGCGATGACTGACAGAGAAAGGATGACGGTGTGGCCAGCTCGAGGGAAAGTTCAACGAACAGTTTTGCGGGGATCTCGTCGGGGCCGGGAGATTTACATTCTTTCAAGCTCTCCAGTGCTTTAAAAATCGACTCTTCTCAAAATTCCATATTTTCAATAATACCATCTCCCATGCTCTCAGTAGTAGGTGGAATGAACACAGCTTTTTTGAAAGCAAATTGGAAGAACTGAGAGAAATGCTCAGCTCTGTTTGTGTTGTCTGATGTCTCCAAACCGTCATCATTCTTTATGATAGGAGTCGGATTCCTGTTAGGGACGCTTTTGGGCAAATAGCTGTGGGGCAATTTTGGATTTTTAAAGGCTTATTGGAGCAAATGGCTTTTGAAATCTCGTCGTCTTTTGAAAATGAAGCCCATAACCTTGTGTCTTTGGATTTTTCATTCTGTAATGACCCCATTATTGTTGTTTTCACGATACTTCCTCCACAACCCTCCTTCCTTGTTGATCTCCTTTTTTAGATCTTGTGTTAGCCACTGAGGACGGCTGGCTGTCCTAGGCTTTGATAAGGGACAGTGGTTATCCATTAGATGCAATAACTGAACCTTAAATAAATTCCTGTCCTAAATGACGTTCCCGGAGAAGAGGACATCTTAGTCTATTTGTTATGTTTCAGCTCTCATTTGACAAAAGTCTCCTTGCCATACATTTAGCCAGGCCCAGTTCATTCAAACGGTGTAGAATATAATTTGTGATTCCTCAAAAGTACTGCATGATCACTTCGGCTGAGCGGGAGTAGACAGTACACATCGTCTATACTGTCAGGATCTCTGATAAAGACGCGATCTAAGCATCCAGCCTGTCGCCCGTTCCATGAATTTGCAACAAATGCACTTTAGGCTTACCGGTCAACAATTGTTTGCAGTTGTCCTAGATCCACCCTTGTAAATGGGATATGCGTTCGCTACCTTCTAATCAAAGAGGAGAATGCCTCGGTGAAAGGACGACTGGAAAATATGCAAAAGCGGCCTGGCGTGTTCGGAAGCCAACTCCTACAGAACTTTTGCCGTTATTTGGCCCGGACCTGGAGACCTCGACTTTTTAAGCACTATAATTTCCTCCTTCGCATCTTCTTCTCTGAAGTTAATGCTTTCCATTTTTCGTATTTCTACCGAAGTGTAACCGGAATCGGGTGAATTAACCGACCCCACATGAACGTTTATATGAGAATTTTACTGATAAAACTTCTGCTGAGGGAAGATGAGGGGGGATGAGTGGACACACTGCTACAAATGGTACAACAATTATATTCGAAGGCTTAACCGCCTCGATATGAGGTCTGGGGGTAATTGGAAACACGCTATATGTGACACCGTGGTGTTTGAGGGAGTGCCAGACGATTGTGGAGGGGAAGAGGTTTTATGGAAACTGGATTCCCCCAGTGTACGAGTGGCTGAAATTACACTGGGACTCGTCTCTGATTTACACAGTTGCCTTGGTTTACCAAGGATTGCCGGTGGAGTCGGTAGGGATATTTGTATACAAGGCGTGTTGTTGCGTCTAGAGGTCTCAGCATAAAGAGTAGTTTAGTTCCTTACCAAATTCACTATGTCTTGAAGTGGTAAGGCCGCAGATGATGTCGAAGACTTATTCGATATTACAGCAGGGACCGTTACATTGGTGTTGCTTTTCAACGTTTTCAGGTTGCTTAGTTTTCTCTGCATAGGTGAGAGATCCGGGGAAAATGAGCAACGCCATTTACGACAGAAGTCTCTAGTTATCTGCGTAGTCGACGAGATAGAGTCAGCATCTATCAAGGAGAAGAGAGTAACTAGTATTGGAGCATCACTGCTGAGTGAACGCAATCGTTTAGCTTGCGCCACAGTGAATGTCAAGCCACAACTTTGCAGAAACAAAGGCGCCCCCTGAACAGAGTACATGTAATTCGGAATGCTACGCAGTATAAGATTATGCTTACGTTTTATCCCTTTCTCAATTTCAGAGCTTAGTACCTCATTAAATTTAAATGTTTGCTAAATAACTTTGTCGGAATTATTGTTTATGTCGCCATATATCAACTGATCTAGTATTCCGTCGGATGGTGTTCTGTTACGACTAGCAGAGGCGCAGTTCTGAGCAGCTTAAGGGTCAAGAGGTTCTATATCGACTATTGAGAAGTTTGGGTTAGCCGTATCTAGAGACGGCTGCGAACACACGATGGCACCTGCGCTGTCTCCGGCCACGATTCTAGCATTCAGAGCTGGCAAAGAGTCCGCGAGCTCTCGTCTTTTAGCAAGTTTTCGTCGGGGCATTACAAGGCACTAGACAGGTTTTTCGTTGCGGTACTAAGATCGCAAAATAGTTGGCCTACAACAAAACGCACATGACAGCAAATGCTACTGCCAATTGGCTATAGTTACCAGAAAGAGCCGGTCTGAAACGGCGTCAACAAACAGAGTCTTCGCAAAATGCAGTTACTTCAATAGACCGTCTTTCATGACAGGGAACAATTATACCCAGAAACAAAAATCGGCTTTTAAGAAGAACTCGATCAGAAAGACGCATTCACAGCTTACGAATATCAAAGTAAAGGCAGAGCCACACTTATCTATGAAATTGTGCTGCGCGCGTTAACCGTGACCGCGTTAGACTCACCGGCCGATAATTGTTTGCAGATGTCCTATATCCACCCTTATGAATGGAAAATGTGTTCGCTACCTTCCAATCAAATGGGAGAATGCCTCGGTTAAAGGACGACTGGAAAGTATGCAAAAGCTCTGTAGCCCTTTGCCCTTATTTCGCCCGTATCCGGAGACTAACACTCCTTAAACGTTTTAATTTCCTTCTTTGCATCTTCTTCTGTGGAGTTAATGCTTTCCGTTATTTCGTTAGTTGTTCCGGTAGGCAATCCAGCCTCGTCAAAGACTGGTTCATCGGTGAAAACAAAGTCGGCAAACCATTTCGTGTATTCTGCCTTATCGCCATTTTCGACAATGCCCCCTCTGTTTTCTCCTTTCATCACTACGGCGGTCTCTTTGTTCTTTAACCTACTGCTGAGATAGCAGAAGAGTACTTTCGACTTATAAACGTTCTGTTTCATAAGTCGCGTTTCATAGACCTTCCGCGACCTGTGGATTACCGACACTACCTCGTTTCGACGTCGGCTTAACTGCTAATAATACAAAGGTTGCTTTGTTGTTGCATACCGTTTCCAAAGTCTATTCTTCCAGTTTATCTCTTCCTCTATACCTCGCGTTAACCAGACAAGACTATTAGTCTTTTGGGCTCTCATTGTCGGACAGTTTTGACGAATAACATTGCATACAACTCCTTTTGCAACTGTTCCAGCCAGCATCTGAATATCCGATAAGAACGGCATACCAGTTCACTACAGATAATTCACTTCTAATGGAGCAAAATCTCCTTATCAGAAATTCAGCAGAGGCTCAGTCGTATCCATTGTTGGCTGTATAAGCGGTATTCCAAAACCAGAATGACATGGTCACTCTTAACGAGTCGTGCTATAGGCCTAAGTTCGCCAACATTAATTGGGCGAGATCAAGACAATTTGCTCTTTGTGCCTCTGATTCTGGTTGGAAACGTGACATTATGTACGAGGAAGAGATTAGTTGGTTTTAAGAGTTGGTAATCAAAGGAATTTAACGAACCATTTACTAATAATTCATACTGACCCAGCTGTGAAGACCTCGGCACCTCGGTGGTATTCGAACCCACGCAGTAAGGGGATGGCTTTAGTACAGCCAACGCTCTAACCACTTGAACTACGAGGCCCAGCCGGACGACGCCAGAAGTCGGGTCAATAGGAATTATTCAAAATCTGCCAAAACATCTATGAATTATGCGAGCCTGGTAGTCATCTGGTAGATTCTTGGTGAATTATTTAGGAAATTCTGCTTGGGCAGTTAACCAACTGTATCAGATTCGGTGGATTCCAGACGTTTCAGTAGGTTGGGCGGGTAACTTGACCCAAATGTGATTGAACTCACGTCGTCCGACAGGACCTCGTAACTCAAGTGGTTAGAACGTTGACTATACTAAAGCCTTCCCCTTACTGCGTGGGTTCGAATCGCACCTACGTGCCGAGTTTTCAAGGTGGGGTCAATATGAATTATTCAAAATCTGCCAAGATATCTACGAACATGTATGATTTACTGATAAACTGTTGGTTTGTTAAGATCCCCGGCCATCAGGGCCTCTTGGTTTTACGTCACCTCTTTAATTAACCTAAACATCGTCTCGTCAAACTCGGGAGTTTGATTAGACGGCCTGTATATTGTCAGAAATCTCAGATTAGGTGCGTCATTCATTTTCGATTTTAACCACATGGCTTCACAGTCACGGGAACAATTAATTTTGTGTTCTGACGCAATGATTGTTTTCTTGACGTAAATCGCTAGTCCCCCTCCCTTTTATGCAGCCTGTTTCGACGAAGAAGTTAATATTCCTCAAGAACAGTTTCGGCATCCAATATTTCAGCCTATACCCAAGTCGCCTGATGGAAAGGACATCCGGCTGCTTATCTGATATCTAGACTTTCAGCTCATATATCTTCTGGAACAAACTCTGAGTGTTCGCACAGTGCAAGCCGAGTTTAGCCGGGATAGATTTCCGAGGGAGTTTTTGACTAAGGTCGCTGGATATTTGGCGTGGCTTATGCAGTTCATCGCTCATTTTCGAGTCTACTGCTAGTTGGTCGAGGTGGATATCAGTGTGTTGACCGCCATTTTCATTGGTTCATTTGGCAGATAGAAGCGTTTTTTAATAATCAGGTTGTGCACTGTTCTCGGTGTTATTGACAGTCTCCAGAGGAATGTGCTACAAATATCCATGATTTTCGCATTCAGTATTTATAGATTTTTCTCGCAGAAGTGAGTCTAATGAGGAATTCTGCTTTGACTTCTCCCCACTACTCCCGCTTGGCCGATGAGAAATCTCGCCGAAAGTTAACTGTTGGGTGATTTCCTCTTTGGCAGTAGCAGCGCTTGTTCCTCATTTTGGCGAACAATCTTTAATGATCTGTGTTGACCTAAAGTATCCTTTGGATCTTTAGCTTGCCCTGCTCTGAAAGCTTTTAAGGCGGTGACGTTCTCGTTCTCTTATATGAGGGGTTCGAGGTATTACAGGAATAATTTCATATCGTGGTTAATCCTGTTCATTGGGATGTCCGAAGTAGACTCAGGTATACCCATTATGGGGATACATTTTATGCGATCAAGAAAAGGGTCCTGTCGTTTGTTTTTTTACACGGAGTCAACACAGCGAAAATTTCTGTTGTCATAATTGTTCGACTTGGTGACAGTTGTCATGGCAAAGTTGCAACAGGGTTCCTCGCCTACCGAGGCTTCCCTGTCGTGTGATATCCCCTTTGAGAGTGCAGATTTGCCTGCACTGTGTGTTGACTCTGCTCTTGCTTATTGGCTTTCTGACCTATCTGGTCTTTTTTGAATGCTCCTAGGCGTTTCTTTTTTCTCAGATCCCTTTCAGTAGTCCTTTTCTCGAACGTAAGACCGACTCTCGGTTGCGATTAAGTCCGTAGGCGTAATGATTTCTATCTCAGGGGCTAGTACAACTATTGAAGCCGCGCTTGCATTTGTCCTATTTATTGTCTGAAGTTTTGACATCACAGACTTTATCTTTTCGGGTGAATTTTGAGGGAGTCTCATCATATTCTCCATCTAAATTATTGGGGCCCTTATCTCTTTCTCCATTTTTAGGAATATCTGAAGAAGCCCAAAACATGCCGCACAGGTCTCGTTTTCATACTTGGCATCCAATAAGGTAACCGAATTCCTTACCCGTTTGGTTGGAGGTAGCTTGATAGCGGGAAACCCGGCGCAGTAGTCATTTATACAATGTCTGATGCTTATTATCTTTTTTTAAGTCGTCTGCTGGGTGTCAGTGGTTCAGTGGTAGCAACGCCGTGGTGTCCTCAATCAAACCCGGGTCGAGGCAGATTTTGCACAATACCCAAGGGGTACTTGTATTAGTACCATTAGCAAGTAAATAAAATTAAAACGTGTTTAACGGTATGAAAAAGTTTCAAACCAGACCAACGGTATGAAGTAAATCGCAAACGACTCAGTCATTCATGAATTTGGGAAACCTCGCGGTGTTGTTGACAGAGAAATGGTCGGAAGGAGATATGTTATTCTAACAAAGTTCTGTTATAGTCTTGTGAGAATCGAGGTATAGCTAAGATTAGTCGATTTCTTAATTCCGACGGCAGTCAGGGCGTCCAGTAGAAAGAAATGTTGATAAAGGTAAACTCTTCGGAGGTGAAAATTTCAAACCGAATTCGAAGGAGTCTACGATGGATATATTTTGTGCTGATTGACGGTACAGAGGGGACATGATCATGGCCTTCAGGATCGTCCGAGGGCTAGACTGTGCTCTTCAGTTTGACGACTTCTTCGAACTGGCGCGGACGACAAATCTCCGAGGGCACGCATACAAATTGAAGATGAAACATGCCAGACTCGATTTGCGGGCCAAATTCTTCTCTCACCAACTGGTTGAAAGATGGAACAAATTGCCGAACTCCGTTGTCTTAGCGGAAAACGTCGAGACTTTCAAAAGAAGACTAGATAAACTTATGCTTGATGGCCAAACATTTACATGATATCAATGACTGGTATAACTGCTATGTAAATATCTGCATGTTTTTTTCATACGTCTATCTGTAAATAGGGTTTTCCAAGGCTCGGCCTCTATCCCTCATATATACTGAATTATACTGAATTATAGGATTGTACATATTTGCATCTATAATCTCAAATGCACATAGAGGGGATCATCTAGAGCTGGTTCCGTAACCTTCAAAAAACTCTGGATGCTGAGGCTACAGCCTCAAGCGACCAAATTGTTTTACGTAAAACGTATGTGTAACTGACATCATTTTAGTAACATGCTTATTTGAACGCAAATATGTTTCGTTTTCGCATGGAAATCAAGGACAGTACCTATTACTCTAAATACACAATAATACTATAAGTAAGAAGTGAAATAGATCTGGGCTTGATTTCCGAGGGTTAACAGAAGAGAGGGAAATTCGGAACTTGCATGCCTCGACCTCGTGGCCCGAGGAAGGGAAGTCAAGACTCAGAGGATGCTCTAGAGGCTGATCCTCGGTCAAATTTGTAGCACCTTCATTTGTCAAATCGAAAACCTGTGTGACTACAATCCAAAGGGATATGATCATGGTCTTCAGGATCGTCCGAGAGCTACACTGTACTCATCAGCTTAACGACTTATTTGAACTGGCGTGGACGACAAATCTTCGGGGCCACCAATACAACTTGAAGGCAAAATATGTCAAACTCGAATTGCGGGCTGAAGGATGGATCGAATTGCAGAACTCCGTTGTCTTAGCGGAAAACGTTGAAACCTTCTGCATGTTATTTTCATACGTCAATCTGTAAATAGGATTTTTCCAGGTTTCTGCCTATTTCCTTCATATATACTGAATTATACAGAAACCATCAATGTGATTAATTAGGAATGTACTTCGGAGGGGAAACTCAAGAAGCTTAAGCTGAAAACATCCCAGTTTATTAACGTAGATAATGCATTGCTATATTTAGACTTCTTATGTGAAAGTCAAATTATGCCCAAACACTCGCCACATAAATATAGTAATTTTGCGCGCACACCCCATGTAGATTACGTGCGCGTCTCCTAAAATTTCCACAGACTATTTTTTAATTGGTTGCGTTCCCTTGACGTGCAAATAGCGCGATCTGTTCTTTAGCCTAGATCTCCAGAGTGCCTTTTGGTTTTGCTTGTCTCTGAACTGTAGTTTATCCCCCAGGATCTTCGAGCGATCCGAAATTTCGATCAGAAACTGATCGGTTGGCTGATCACATTTTGTTCCGAATACATCCTCCCTCGCCCTATTACTTGAAGCCGCCATACCATAGCACAAAGTGTAATGAGAACGTTAAGATCCCTTATGAGTGCAAGCTTGCATCATGAAAGATATCTGCTTCTAAAACCAACTCACTTTCCGAATAGAAGAGTGAAATTTCGATGCTCAGATGTCTATTTATACTTGGGTGACCAATTTTTATCTCTTTGGCCGTGGAAGGATGTTTCCCTGACAGCATTCCACTCGCCCGGTCGCGTGCTGGTACTGCGATTGACTTGATTTTTTTTAGCAATCCAGTCCACAGGGGGACAGTAGTTTGACACGCCTTCTCGGGCGAGTTGAAGGCGTTGTAGCCCGAGGTGATTTAAGTCGCCAGACAAGGTCCTCAATTCTGGACAGAGTGCGTGCATGCGCCCTGCATGCGTGCGTACGCGC